>JAPYZR010002679.1:0-26497 GCA_030522945.1 Trichopria nigra
AGAGGAATACGTGCATTCACGTTTACATGTATTGAAGGTCAAATACATGCGCATTGGCATGCATGTATACCCCAATTCCTCTGACAGCTACGCACACATTAACAGCGTTAACAGGGCGAATTAAACTGAATCAAAATAAGTAAAAAATAACGGATAAAATAACTTACTGGTTTGATATCGATTTCATGATCGATTGTCAGAGTATCCGAAGGATCCATCGATTCTTCCCAGGTAATTGGTTCATCCTTGATTAGCAATTCCAAATTGAGTTCATTCTAAACATAATTCAGACATTTCATTACTTTCATAAATAAAGATTTTCAGAATATTTAAGAATCATATAAAACTTGCTTTCTCATTTAAATTTCGTTTTCCCTTCCAAAAATGTTTTTTCTTTCTTCTACATCGAAATTGAGAATAATTTGTTTACAAAAGTACTCACGTTTTCACCAGCATCACTTTTAGATTTGGTAGAGCCTGCATCACTGGTATTCCTTTTCCTATTTTTTTCTTGCGCTTCGACATTTTCCTTATTAACTACTTCATCATTCTTTGATTCTTCAACGATTGGCCTACTTTCGGCAGACTGCTGACCAACAGTCTTCTCCTCCGTTTTTTCAGACGACTTCTTCTCCACGGGTTTCTTTCCATAAGTCTTTGGTGATTGAACCACAGTCTGCGTTGCCGATACCTCCGGCAGAGATTCTGGAACTTTTTCTGGCGTCGGTTGCACAAGTTTGATCTTTTGAATTTGTCCTGGTAGCGGTGGCTGCTCTCTTTTGTCTCGCTCAACTTTCTGATTATTCGACTGAATATTTTCCTTTTTACTTCCGGAATTCGATCGCCAAAGTCCACGGACTCGCAAGATATCTCCAGCTTTCAAAACACCATCTAACTGATCATTGGTCACTGTTGCCTCGCCACTGTACATATATTGAATAAGTATCTTCAGTGTACGATATCCAATTTCAGTCGGTAGTACCTGCGAACGTAATAAATAATATAATATTGCACATTATTCAATACTTCTGATACATCTTCTTTTTTAATTGTACATATTTATTCAAATTGATTCCTTACAACAATGATTGGTGCATTGGTATTTGCCCCAAAGTGGCAAGTCTGGAAAATGTGACTGAGGTACGAAGAACAAGCAGCTAGTACAAAGCGATGAGCAGCAACATGTCTACCACAGGAAGTGGCAAGCAGAACATCCGCAAAGGACTCCGAATGTAGCAACGTTGCCACAGAACTGTGCAAGTGAGCACCGTAACTGTGCCACTTTAATTGGTAGTTTTCTGATGCTGCGATGGCCATTTTTTCTATGAAACGAGTGCAGAAGTGTAATTATTATTTTATTATTTACAATGCTAAATCCTTTAAAAGATCTAATTGAAGAATTTAATAAAGCAAATTTAAATACATGTTAAAACCATTAATACAAATATAAAAGGAATTAAGAAACTTTATGCATCTACGAGAACAAAATAATTATAGGATTGTGAAATCTTTCACAAAAAAAAAATCAGGATTAAAAATATTTGTGAATAAATTTATCAGGAAATAAATACAATAATAAATAAAATTATCGGTTAAATTATAAACATTGATACATTCCTTGACGTATGAAAAAGATGAGAAATTATTTTTAAATGTCAGATACAAAAATGTATTATCGAAGGTACAATAAGTAACAAATAACTTTCCTTGAAATCAATAAATGTCACGTATATTAGTTACGTTAATGTATACTAAAATAATTAAAAAACAAGAAATTATCTATTATCAAAAGTAGGATTTATTGTTTAAAAGAACGCTGAAGCTAGCAGTCGATTTGAAAAAAATGAGATTCTCATTATTTTAACGATTCCAGTAAAATTTTACAATCATTTTTGGGCTATTTTTACATTTAAATATGAAATTTTTTTAAAATGTAAAACTTTTCAAATACAATATAAGACTTTTCAAATCGAGTATTCTCCTGTCACTTCTAAATATTTGAATTCTGATTTGTAAAATTTTTATTCTATAAATTTTATATCACAAACTTTTATGTTCCTTTTAGATTCTCCAGATTATGAAATCAATTTCCTTGAATTCTCATTAAGCTGCTCCACCTTCATATGTATTTCAAAATCAAAGTATGCTTTTCGATATTCGATATTACTATAATCTTTTTAAAATAAAATTTTTAATTGTGTCAAATTTGTATAAAACTTCCCAATACTGCTATAAATAATCTTATAATATTACTAATAAAATTGCATATCGACAAACTGAATTTTGATGACAATCTTAAATTTGAATTCATCGGACAAGTGATCAAAATAGTTTGATATTAAACTTCAAATTATGACAATAAAAAAAGAAACCTTAATAAATATAGTGTTCTATCCGTTATTCCCTGTAATCGAAAAGGTATTTAAAAGGAATTTCAATACATTTCTATGTATTTTGAATTCAACATTTGTCTCTCAACTTTAAGGGTTTATTATTTAAACGGATTTGAATGTATCATATATGTTTTTAAATTAATTAATTTCTCTTTTCAAATTAAAATATTTTTAAAATGACTGAAAAGTATTCTCTCCACTTTACAAATTTGCAGAATTCACTATTTAAGGATTTGCATGTATAGCCGATCTTGATATATTTTATTTATAAATCGGATCGAAATTAGTTTAGATAAATTATTGTTGAATTCACTTAAATGGACATAATAAGGATTAAAAACTGACGAAACTAATGCATTTTTATTGATTTTCATCGCAATTACTGGGTCGCATATCGCTTACTTCTTATGTTTAAAAAATTGCATCGAACCTGGGCTTTTTCCAGCACGTGATATTATTTCGCAATTAAACAAATGTCAAATGTAATCCTAAATCGAGCTTTTAAAATATTACGTATGTCGAATGTTCCTACATTACACAAGTCGTAGACTGCTCTATATTTTCATCGCTGGTTCCTCGAATAGGCAAGGCACTCTCAAGTTTACTCGAGAAGTGTTATAAAAAAAAAAAAAAAACCACCAGTAGTAAATAATTGCCTATATACCCGGTATGAAATATTTGCCGTCAAAAAACTGACTTTACATCGAATAAAAAGAGCGAAGCGATTTACAGGTCCGAAAAGGAGACATTTAAAACCGATGATTTACACGCAATCGTCCCATGTAACACTAAATCGAAAAAGCACGTAGCCTCTTGTCGTTTCCAGGAAAAAAAAACGTCGAGTCGCAACACAAATCCATAATCGAATCGTCGCACGCTAATAAAAATCAATAAGCGGCAAATCACTTAAAATAAACTTATCCGGGTGCCCGGGTTGCAATAAAGAGCGACACACACGCACCGATTCAGAGAGGTCCACCGCAAAGGACGAAAACACATATGCATATATATACGACGGGCAAAATGTCAGTTTCACTTTTTTTTTCCTCTCTCGCACCCTCGACCCTTAGCGGGAGTTGCGTTTTTTCGCGTCCGTCACTTCGATTCGCATTGGATCAATCGACGAAGATTCGTTTCGATATAATTTCACCCCCTCGCACCGCCATCGCGATCCCCCACTCTCTCTCTCTGTCTCTCTCTTCCACCCCTAATGCCAGACGTTTTTCGCGCACTTCCCTCCTTGTCGCACATCGCCACCACCTACGCGAAATCGTCCAACAATATTCGAGACGCACTCGTCCGGCGAAATGCATTTATGTCGCATCATCTGCCGCATAAGTAAGGAACAATCGAGAAACAATTAAATTGAACCGGCGGCGGCACAACATCGCGAATTTTAGGGAATAAAATAAGGACGATTTTCGGTAATCGGCGCCTGCGGAACGGCAACACTCCGGACGAATACCTCGAGGGGCGCGCGCGTAAGATCTCGTATAATATAAGTGCGATCGTGTGTTGTTTTGTTTTTTTTTTTTGTTTCTTTCTCTAATTCGTTTTACCTGATGTGGACATCGCGCGCCTCGTCCGAGGAGATGGGAGACGAGCCGAAGTTGGTCGTCGTCGCGATCCTCGCTCTCTTTAATAAAATAAATAATTGGCGAGCAAAAGCCGCGGAACGGTCGGTAGCGCGCGTCGACGGTGTTTTGAAAGGCGGCTTCGCGGAACAGGGCAGATATGAGCATCGAACCGCCGCTTACGGGCCTAAAAATCGATATTTCGGTCTTTGCTCCTCCATCCTCTGCTTGCTCGCGCTAGTATATACCGGGATGTATATAGGTACATATATAGGGTGTACCCCCTGGTGTTCCTCATCGATTTTCCCGGCTACCAATCGCACGCATCCATTTATCGCATCGATCGCACCGAGCTGATTTCAGCGTTTGCGTCCGCGTCCGTCCATCCGTTCCTATACCTCTTTCTTTCTCTCCCCCCACCTCTGACCCACGCGATCTATCTCTCTCTTTCTTCTTTCAATTTTTCGCTCGTTGCCCCTTCTCTGATATTCTCTCTGTCTCTGGATCTCCCCCAATCGCACATATATATATATACATATATATTCTCTCTTTTTCTTGTATGTACCTGTGTATATTATGTATTTTTTTTATTCTTTAATTTCTGGACTTACATAAATTCTTTTGATTATTGTTGCCCGTCGAGACGTGTGATCCTTTCTTATATATCAACTTTTCCGCGCGACTGAATTTATATAGTGTGTATAATGTTTTTTTTCCCTTTATATAATCTTTTGATATAATTTTTTTTATGGTGATGTCTCATTGGTTAATTGCGAATTTTTCGTTGTACATATATATATAGGTATATTTTTGTCATACCGATGAATAAATGTTTTTCGTTGATTTCGACGTATAATTTCGATTTTTAGTGAATTATTTATGATTAGATTTAAAACAAATTTTGATGTGAATTCTTTATATATTCTTTGCTCTTAATTATAATAATGATCTTTTTTTTGTTCAATTATACGCGTATATATATATTATGTGTTCCTATATATATATAACGAGTATAGTAGGCGTCGCGCTTTCCTATCTTTGAATTTTTTGCACATCGCCTCAGGTAAACGGTCGGTTTCTTTTGCATTTACTATATACATATATGTACATATATAACGAAGTCTTCGCAGTATCTTCGGTATCTTCATTCCTTTTTGATTCGGTATTGTCTTTTTATCGCAGGTACGTACATAAGCGTACATATGTAAATATATATACACGCACACACATAATTTATATGTATATACTATATGTGAAATTTGATTCGCAATGAAACTTCATTCGTTCATTCGCGCGTTCTTTTCATATCGAGTTTTTTTGCCTTTTTTGTATAGCCGACGAGTTTTATTCCTTTATATATGTAACTATATATATATATAAGTTATATTTGTTTGTATATATACTATACAGATTGTGCTGATCTTTTTGTTATTTTCAGCATATAAAGCGGCGAACTTTAACCCTTATGGGAGCGGGAGCGAAACCATGAAGAGTATAGTATATATATAGAGAGAGAGAGAGGGAGGTCCAGTAAAAGGGGTGCGGAGATGCTGAAATCTTTTCGTTTTTCGCATATTTCTTTCCTCGTGAATTCTCCTTCAAAAGTATGTATATATAAATGTGTATGTGCGTACAAAGCGCGAAACATATATACAATATAAATTTGAAAAAAATCACATATATTATATATATACTTTTTACAAAATTATATATATCCCTGATAGCAAAACAGCATGTATAAGTCTGGAATTTTTTGACAACAAAACTCCGGCAACTTGTCGAAAACGGCACATTTACTTTAATTTGTCGGTGTATTGTCGGATAATTGCGGATTTATACATGCTGCTGTGCTATGTGCTTATCTGGGATAGAGCATCAGAAAATGTCCCTATAAAAGCCATTAGATATACTTTTATATACAGGGTGGACCATTTTAATCGCCCCTGAAATTTTCCGCTCTTACCGAATCCGGCGTCAAACAAAGGTGTTGCCATTAAAAAAAAAAAACAATCTGACCTTCAAATGACCTTGAAAATGCAGTTGAAGGTCAAAACTAAGTTTACCAAAAAATGGCCTTCCTTGTCCCCTTCAACGTTTGTACCAACAATTTTTCTGTAGCTATAGCTTAGATTCCGAGAAATTTGAGTAGGGCGATTAAAATGGTCCACCCTGTATATGAGTAATAAATGTACTGGTGAAAAATACTCGCAAAACATTCCACAAAATATTACATAATAAGAAACCATATACATATTAAGATAAATGTGAAATTCTAGGTTAAGAGGGTACAAAAAATTAGAAAAGTTACCGACCTAACCTCAAAATAGGAAAAGTATGAAAGGATTGCAACGTTTCGTAAAAATTTAGGCTTTGGAAGGGTGATTCTACACATCACGTACAATCCGCAATAAAATATCGCTGAAATTGGTTCGAAATTAAACGAGAATTATCAGAAATAAATTATTTTGGTTGCATGCTGATGTAATAATAATTATTTTTGGATTCAAAAACATTAGAAATGGACAAAATAAGGATTAAAATGGATTACGCAGGATTAAAACATGATGAAACGAATGCATTTTTTAATCACCATTTCAAAGCCTGAATTTTGAAAAAATGTTTCAATCCTATTTTATTTATACTTTTCCTGTTTTTAAATTAGGTCGGTAACTGTTCTAATCTAGAACCCTCTGAAGGGGATGCTGAAGCGTCTCGGTCGATAACGTTAATTCCAAACCTAAAATCTTCACATTGAATAGAAAGTATATGCAGATATGTTTTCAAGTCGAAATCTACTTTAGGGCACTTTTTTACGCGTTTTTCATGAATGTACGTCAAATTTCAGCGAAATCGCCTTAGAATTGCGCGCGAATTCGCAGGAATAAAAATGCGAATTGTAAAAGTGCAATTTAAATTTTATTCTTGCGGATTTTCGCCTAATTCTAAAATCGCTAACTTGTGGATTTGGAGTAGCATTGGAGTACAATTGGAGTAGCATTATGGTCAAACGGATGCATATATAGGAAGTTTTGTGTGATAAATAAGTAACTCAACAACTTACGTCGAAGATTTCAATTTCTCAACATAATGTTCAATAAACGGAGACCAAGTTTGGTGACTCGTAAGGACGCAACAATAATCGCAAATGGATAATATAATAAAACCATATTCTTTTATGTAATGACTTTAATGTGTTGATGATCAGTAATAAAGATTAAAATCGATTATTACCCCAAGGTCTTTAAAAGAAGACACGCATTCCAATAAGTTAGTGTCGTGTAAGTAAATGGAGTTACGCGGACCTATAAAAGTAATTCTCTGAGATTTACTATAGATCGTTTGACCATTTATATTATAAGGTTGACGTTGAAGTTGGATGTAAGATCTTGGCAGTAAAAAAAAAAAAAGATAGACAGATAAAAACTTGGATTAAAAAGGATTAAAATGATTAAAAATGGATTCATTTCTTCTACAATGAATACTTCTGAATTCTTGTTAATCCAAGTTTTGATGTTTTAATCATTTTTTTTTTTTTTTTTTTTACTGTATAGTAAATGGGAAATTATCTTTTAAGGACACCAAAGTTGTGGTTTACATTATATATATAAGATATTTAGTTTAACTTACTACACGTATCGCCTGTATAACACCTTATCTATAGTGTGATATTGAGTCTGATGCCCAAAGAAGATTTCTACGATATTTATCTTTTATAAGACTTAAAAAAAGCCATATGGATTATTTATATAATATGTCGCTTTATAAAATATTTCCTACTGTGCAGTACTGACATAAAGTATAATAAGTGATGTGACTTTCGTGAGGAAGATTGTTAATGGCGTTTATACTTTATACCTATTTAAATGTAGCAATCCAAGAGTGTTATATATATGAGAGATCTTGTTAAATCTAATCAATGCTACTATTTTGTCGCATTCCGTTTATCTATATATATTGATTCTGATGGCGGGTTATGGCTTTATTATTGGATGTCGCAGTATAGTATTAGGGATTTAGAATCTCACGCGTTATTTGCGTTACATCAGGTAAAGTGTGCTTATATTCTTACTACACTTAATGTTATATTAAAAATTACTATCTTTAATTTTTGTTACCTTTTGTCGATAGTTAAAGTATAGATTACAAGAATTCTCTTTATTATGTTATAAAAGGGGCTTCAATCACCCGTGTACAATAAATAAATAAATAAATAATGTGAAAAATACTTTTTTTTTTTAAATGTTATCTACTTCGTACCCGCCATTTTGGATTCGCCATTTTGGATTTTGAAAATCTAATCTCAGATTCATGATTAGCGACCTCGAAAACTGTTACAAGAGTATCGGGAGCCTCTTTTGCTGTAAAGTTTTGACGACCTTTTTTCGATTTATATAACCGCACTCCGACGGCCATAGTTTTGGGATTGCTCTTGCGTATGACCTAGTCAAAATATCAAAGAAATTCGGTTTTAACCCCTTATTCATTTCACAGAAAAACAAAAAAAAACTTTTTCACCCATTAATTTTTTGTTTGGTTGATGGGGGTTTTTCTATCGTATCGCATTCCAAGTAGCACTTAACCCGATATTTGCACTTTGAAAATACGCATTATATTTTGATTTTTTTTTCGATTTTGAACTAAGAAATGGCGCAAATAATATTTGTATATATTTCCATATATGAAGATACGAATTCATTTCAATTCGTATTTTTAACTTATTCCTACCTTGTATTCGACCTTGCTATAATTCGACGTTGATATTGTTTTGAACATAAAATTTTCCGTTCTTTTCAAATCCGAGATCAAAAGTAGAGGTTCCCATTTAAAAAAATCACTTTAACCTAGAAATTACCATGACAATCGAGTTCAAGGTCAAGCTCCTTGGTATCTTTGGATGACTCCCTCCATTTATTATCCCCTTCAACTTTTGTCTAGATCATATCTTTCGCTCTATCTCTGGCTTAGATTCCGCAAAATTCCGGTGAGGCGACTAAAATACTATCAGGGATTTCTAGGATCGCTTTTGAAAATTCCAAAAATCAAATTTCTGACATAAAATGGCGGACCACTTATTTACATAATGTACTCCTATTACTGTCACTGGAGTATAATAAGTTGCAACCCAGTAAACGAAAAGGGATTGGGCAATTTCGAATTGTGCAAAAAAGGGATTCGAAGGAATTAAAGTGAATTCCTTTTAATTCCTTCGAATTCCATTTTTTGCACAATTCGGAATTGGCTAATACCTTTCAATCCCTCTCGTTTACTGGGAATCGAATTGGAGTAAAATTGTGCAAAATACTGGCGGGTCCGCCAATTTTGGAAATTTCAATCCCACAAATTCAAGAATTTGGCCATTGGAACAAAAGAAAACCATAAAATATATTTATCGATAAGTTCCAGACCGTAATAATAATGGGCCGAAAAATACAATAAACAAATTGTTGTAATTTATAATTTAAAATTTTTAATAAAATCTATAGACTGATGCAGCATAATGCGTGGTACACCCGTGCGCGAGACTGGTACGTGCGATGTTTTTCTCTAAGTATATTTTATAACAAAATTGATAAATGATTAGTAAACTTTTCTATACAATATATATATATGTAGATAGCGTGTAAAAGTTTTTTCTGCGAATGTGGAAATTGCGGCACGACGAGTCGAAGATTATTTTTTTTATCGATTATTCCGAATCTCAAGTCCGATTAACAAAATTGAAAATGGCAGATCAAATTATATGTCGGGTATATTTTTAAAATTTCGATGGATGTTTTCAATATTATCCTGAGGTTCACAATAATGAATAATATATGAATTTAAAAAAAAAAACAACAATTTTTTAAACAAATGGTTTTGGTAGGGTTATAACAATATATGGGGATTCTAATGATGAAATAGCGAACGACTAAAGCGATATGATACGCAGTTGGGAAAAGACGAGTTTATTCAAAATCGGATTTTCGATTTTCAAGATTCACGCAGTCACTGCATTGCGTCGATGACCTACTATTTTGCAATAGAGGGGCGATATATATCCTGCTCGCGCACAACATTTCGTATTAAAATCAAGTTCCCTTCATTGTTTCTTATTTTCTTAATAAAGTTATATATTTGTGATATGAAATAGAATCATTTGAACAATATGAGAGATAAACAAATTTGTTTAATATTAAATATTTAAATATATATCACTATTTCTGGGACTATCTGTATTGGTCACAATATATATTTAATTTATATATATTAAAAAATAACATATAAATATTATAATATATGTATGTATAGTAGTTCAACCATGAACTATATATATTATATGAAAGTATGAGAAAAAATATACATATATTTATTTATTTATTTATAAGTAATTACGGGCTAACAGCCCAAATACAAATATCAACATTATAAATATACAGACGGTTATAATACAAAGAAATATTTCAATAAAATTACTAAAATTATACAAATTATTAAATAAAATAAAATGAAATAATACAATTAATTCAAATATTTATTTTTTTTTTTTTTTTTTTGAAAAGGAGTGACTCGGAGCAACCCAAGTTTTCCAAATCGAACAAAGTTTATATGCATCATTTTTATGATTTTAATGGTGAAAGTTGTTACATTTGCAATCTTCAAGCACACACACACACACACACACACACACACACACACACATATATATATATATATATATATATATATATATATATATAAGTAAAAATTGAAATAAAAAATGTTGTCAAAATAGTGGCCCGCGCTTTTTTTTTTTGTGTTAATTTATCGTCGCATCCATAGATGTACATATAGATGGTATATATATAGGTATACCTCATAAGGGTCATCAATAGCGACACTTATGTTGGCATAGAATATATATACATAATTAACATGTTATTCTGTTCACCATAGTTCTGTACAGTTCTAGATCGAACATATAATATGGTTGTGTATATAATAGAGGAAAACCTAGAGTTCATATTTGTTATATAGTGGAACGGATTTTTGTTCACCATCTGTATATATATATATATATATATTTAAATTGTATGTACATATGTAAATATTCGGAAATTGAGGTTAGATTATTGGAGAACTCCCTTGATGCAATCTAGCCAATAATAAATGACGAAACCTAGTTTTTATTTTAATTAATCCCTAAATCCTTATATAGAAACACCCACTTCCGGTTTTATATCGACGACGTCACCATTTGACCTTTGCGTATAATATGCAATAATCGCAATCGAAATAATATGTATATGTATAGCTGTCGATTTTTAATTTGCAACGACGATATATAAAATATCGTAATTTTGCATCCTTCAGTTCAACAATTTCGTTGAATATATTACTATTGAATTAATGAGTTCTGAAACGACTGTAAAAAAGTTTATACGTACGTAATTTTCAAAAATCGAAATTCGTTTGAACGATGAAAGTTCGCGATTCCATTCAAACGCTGGAAGAATTCGGAGCGCGCGCATGCACGATTATATGTCACGCGCGTCACGTGGCAAATGCTACCTGCAATCTGCAATACACACATATAAAATTGAAAGATGTCCGCGAGGGGTCGCGGTGGCGATATTTTTCATAAAAATCATCGAGCCAACCCATATGAGCTATCCGATTGTTCATCGTCGCGTAAATAATCGGACGACTGATCGCGAATTCGCATTATCATCGAAAGAATCTGTCGTCGCTGTCGAACGTCGCGAATCGGTGACTCGCGATTATGTTCGACTGGGCGAAAACACAGTGTCCGTCGCGTCGGTGGTTGACCTAAATTTCCGAATTTTCACATTGGGCGTCCCTGTATCATGTCACGATCTGGAAGCTCCACGGACACCTTCTCCGTCGCTCCCTTCCGTGCGCACTGAACGCCTCGACAGTGATGTCACGGTTAGCTGGAAGCGTTGGAAGCTACGATCCCGATCCCGAACATCCGCGATTTAGGTTAAGTTGACCGAATTGTGAATCGACGTTTGTGCGCGTTTTGCGTAAGTTGAATATTTTCGAATCATATCCTTATCATTTTGCCTCTTGAAATCGTTCCTCAATCATTTCATTGATTATTTTAGAACTTCAGAAGGTCATTAACTCCTTAAGCAATTGTCTGATCGATTAAGAGTTTACTCGAGTTTTGGTTTCTTCGTATAACAGTTATACAAGTATGTTATGTGAAATGATAATTACTTTGTAATTTGTAAGTATGAAGAATATTAACACAGTTAGCCTTCTGATTTGAAACGACAATGTTTGAGAGGGGATTGACAAATTCATTAACGAATGAAATTCAAGTTCACCGACAAATACCATTCACTTTCGTTATTATTATGTATTGTCCTTATATAAACAAATGAAGAATTGACGTAAGGAATACAATTGTATTGTAGCATGTACAATTTTAATCTTCTCATTATAATTTTATTTTTCTTAAGCACGACTATTTATATAAAATTAGGTATTTTTGTACTTTATTAAATGTGTATTTATTAAAATTTAATTCATGTATTTACATATTTTGTCAATTATTAGTTTGTGAATTTATAAAATTTTATGTCAATCTACGGCTATTTGTCATATTTTAAATAAAAATTATTATTGCTCTTAAAATAAAACTTATTATTGCAGTTTATGTTAAAATTCTATAAATTGTTAATTACATTTTTTCTTGTAAACAGTGGAATTATTTAAAGAACTGAAATAATAATATACTTTTTTTTCTAAATATGTCTCGTGTAATAATTATATAGTTTATTTTTATTATCTGCATTTATGAATGGAGTGTAACAAGATTATCAATATTGAGGGTAATAACACTTTATTTACATCATTACAGTAGTATTCCAGCTTTAAACTGTGGAAAAAATTGCTACCTTTTACGTAACTTTATGAAATTTTGTTTTTAAAATGGAATTTATCTTTTACTGATTTTACATGAAGAATAGTGATGAATTTATTCATTTATTTATTTTTTTTTTTTTTTTTTTTTTTTTTTCATTAACAAAAATAACATACTGGTCAGAAGTGATCAAAGGGAACAAATCGATATTATAACATAAATTCATTTATTAGTAAGTGTTTAAAATTTGTTTGATCTTAATATACATAAATTCGCTTTTGCACTTTAAATATATTATATCTTTTGTTTACTAAAAGTTAGGGGATTGCAGGATTGTGTTTAATGAAAACTTGATTATATTTATTAATAAATTATATTTCAAAAGTATAATAGAATGTCTTATATTTTGATTTAAGATTATTCAGCATCTTAAAAATTTAATTGTAACGTGACTTTATTATTTTTCAAATTAACCTTTTAAATTAATAATTTGCAATTAATTTATTCAATTGTATTGAGTAATGTTACAAAAAATTTTTAATTGAATTTTTAATTCTGTATTTTTATTTTAGCGTAATATTGGCTTTATAGTCTTATTTTTTTAAGTGTTATTGACGTAGGTTTTTAATCTGTTACACACGTGTAGCTAAAAGTTTAAATTTGTTAAAGAGGTTTATATCATGATTCGCTAATAAATTCAATGATTATGTTTTAAATTGATAGTTTGACATTTTCATATTAATATTTATTTAATAATAAAATGTCTTGTAAAAATGTTAATATAACCTTAAGTTTAATGTGCGTGAAAAGTTATAAATAAATGTATCTATGTACAGAAATTTTAAAGCATTGCATAGTTTTTTAATTTTACTTTATAAATAGTATGTTCAATACTTTTTATTAATAGCCATTAATTTTTTCATTATTTTATGTGGTTTTATTTTAAATCAATGATGAACTTGATCGGTTAGAAATATCAGGGAAGTAAGAGAACAATAAAGCATTACGTGAATTGTGAAATGAACTTTAATGGGATGATGTAGGTCGTCAATAATTGGAAATATTTGAAATATATTGAATATTGTATACAGTTTCAAATACTTTTTTTAATATACAACTGTTTATACTTTATTATCTTCAATAAATTTGTGTTATTTTACGGTTAATGATTAATTTCTTTTAATAAAATCATGATCAATTGGAGAAACCAAACTAAACGAGTTATTGTCTATCAGTCAAGGAATATTCAACGAATTGTAATTGCTTTGATCGTAGTGAAATTTGTATAATCAAGTTTCTTTATTTCTTGACGCAGTTAGATTGTTCTAATTAAACGATCCATTCAGAGTTCGTTGTACTGTCATTGAATCAATTAAATACAATTCCAAAATAAACCAATTGCAATGAGTACAAGGAGAAGAATATCGATCTATGTTAATTTACTTTTTAATCATATGCAAATAATATGACCTCTTTAAAACTATATTTTATTGTATGATTAGAAAGTGCAATTGCCCATTTATGTGAATAAGTAGAAATAAATAACAAAAATATGAAAATGTCATGTCTAATTTAAGCAATAATTGTTTCCAAATTTTTTATTTTATGTTATTATTATATTTTTGTCTTAATATTCAATGCATCACTAATATTTTGTCGTTGAAAAGCTGAACTGTTCCATTCCTAAATTTACTGTAATAAAATTTGACACAAATTTTTTGGCTTTCCGTTCTATTTGTACATTTATTCTTATTAATTTGGCTGTTTACATTGAAATAAATTAACCCTAAGTGAGATCGGTGAATATTAATTACATTTATTTTTTTGTTTGCAGATGTGTCTTAGATATTTATCAATAAATTAGGCTTATGAATGATTAAGGAAAATGCCGCACATCACTAGAAAATGGGAATTATTCCCAGGCAGGAACCGTTTTTGTTGCGATGGCAGGCTCATGATGGCACCGCAAACTGGATTATTTTACATTACAATTTTCCTGATTGCCGGCACCAGTGGACTTTTCTTCGCGTTTGAGTAAGACCTCGACACTATGTAATTCTTAGAAAAAACTTAACATTGTTGACTAAAAATATTGAGTTTACATTTAAAACACTATAATTAGATTTGATTTTGTGAAGAATTGTCTATATGAAATTGAACTTTTCTATGTATTGTAATTATTATATATTTTATATGTGTAGAAAATTGAGTGTTAAAATTGTGAAAAAAAATTCAATCGGAATGCTTAGTAAAATATTTATTTTGATTCTTAATGAAATGCAAATGAGTAAACAAATTACATTTGATTTCCAGCTGCCCGTTTTTATCATCACACATTACGCCTGCAATCCCAGTTGTAGGCGGTTTGCTATTCATATTTGTGATGTCCTCCCTTTTCCGAACTAGCTTCAGCGATCCAGGGGTAATTCCAAGGGCCACTCCTGATGAAGCTGCTTACATCGAAAAACAGATAGGTAGTTATTATAGATATTATAATAGCTATTATAGTTATTATAACATAATAAATATTATATTCTTGCTTGACAATTACATGTTTTTATACTTTTTGCTTTTTTATTTTTATAATTTAATAATTACATTATTTTTCCAATTTCCAATTTTCCAATTCTATAATTTGTATATTTACAGTAGTACCGAATAATGAGACCGTTTTTATGTTCACAGAAGTACCAAATAATGGTACCATTTTTATGCTTACAGAAGTACCAAATAATGGTAATTCGCCAAGGTACCGGCCTCCACCCAGGACGAGAGAAATACTGATACGTGGGCAACCCGTGAAGTTAAAATATTGCTTTACCTGTAAAATATTCCGGCCGCCAAGGGCATCCCACTGCAGTTTATGCGACAATTGTGTAGGTAAGGATTACTATTACTCCAAATGATTATTGATCTATTATTATAAAATCATACTTTATCAATACAATTTATGTAAAACACAAAAATTTTTCTTTTAGAGCGATTCGACCATCACTGTCCCTGGGTTGGAAACTGCATAGGCCGTAGAAATTATCGCTATTTTTATGCATTTATAATCTCTTTATCGTTCCTGTGCGTTTTTATAGTTGCATGTGCGACGACGCATCTAGTAATGCGTAAGTCAAGATTTTTCATTTTCTTCCTTATTTTGTGTGTATTACAAATATTAAGAATGATTTAATTTTAATGAAATTATAAACAATTAAAAAGTAATAATTTGATTTAAAATAAATTATAAAGTAACATCCTTGGATTATGTAAAGTTAAAAGATTTTCATTAAGCTTGTATTTGTGTACAGTTACAAACGACGAAACCCCAGTATTAGAAGCTGTAAAAGTGTCACCAGCCAGCGTGGTTGTTATCGTTGTGTGTTTCTTTTCTATTTGGAGTATTCTGGGACTAGCTGGCTTCCACACTTACTTAACTACAAGTAATCAGACGACGAATGAAGATGTAAGTTGTTTATTGATTCTTTACTTATAAGAATAAACAATGTTACCGAGTCATAATTTGCAATGAAAATATGTATAAAAAGTAAAATTATAGGAGTTATTCATTCGTATGATTTTATTAAATCTTAATTGAAAATCATTGTAAAATTGTTATTTTTCAGATTAAAGGTTCCTTTACAAGTAAACGAGGGCAGGATAGCTTCAATCCCTACAATCAAGGAAATATTTGTGGAAACTGTTTTTATGTACTTTGTGGCCCAGCACCGCCAAGCCTCATTGGTATTATTCGTTTTTAGTCATTAATATTCATTTGTATAGAAAATGTATTCAACCACACATAATATATATATAAAACTTTCATAAATTACCAATTTTTTTGAAGGATTAATATAAACAAAAAATCATACATTTTTAAGAATCTAATGATAAATTAATAAATTATATTTCTACGTCATTTAGAAAACAATGTATGCATTAAATTACTTTACGTTAAAATATAACGTAGTATAATCTGATAAAAATAATCCCGTTTTAATTAAAGTCATTGACAAAAATAGAAATGCAAAGGCTGATTTTACAATGTTTTATTCGTTGCAGATCGTCGGGGAGTCGTTACGCCAGAGTATCGAGCTGAACAAGAAAAGGTCAGCAACGGCAATGTTATAACCAATAATAAAACTTACGGAACGGTAAAACTCATTCAACCACAGGTAATTGTTACTATAAATTTAAATGTGTTGGAATATTTTTAGATATTATACGTAGTAAAGTTTACATATTAGCGTGACGTAAAGAAAATTTGTTAAAATTGAAATGTAATAAAACAAAATTGATTCAATAAGATATTTCGTAAGATATCGGATAATTTGAAAAAACAAATTCGTAAATAAACAGTAAACAGTATGCGGAGAATAAATCAATTATCATTCCATTTCAGCCGAATGGTATAAGCACTGGTCCTGGAGCAACGGGTGACTTAATGGACTCGACGAACAACCTCGTGTCGGCGCAAAATTCTCCTCAACTCGAGTCAGTAAACGGTGAGTCGATTCAACACAGACATTGCTCCGATCAGCACTCGAAATATCCACATCAATTTTATCCGAGCGAAGTCACCTACGCACCGAAATATCCCAATCGCGGTTGCGCGCACGTCGAGCGCGACTCCTCCTGGGACTCGGATCGCTCGTCGCGTCATGAGTTGCAGAAGTATCCGTACACGTGCGAGGAAAATCTGCAAAAGTACCCGCAGAGGTGTCGAAATGAGTACCATCAGCGGTGCTCCGAGGCATTGCCAGCGGAGCATCGTTACGTCGACCAGAAATACTGGTTCGATATGCAGAAGTACCTGCAGAGGTACTCGGAGGAACCTTCTGGACTCGGTGAGGAGCATAAGACACTCACCGACCTTCAAAAGTTTCCTCAGTGCTACTCGGAGGATCCGCTGAGGGTAATGCATATGCAGGGCTCAAAATTCAGTAGCACACAGCGTTTGGAGCATACAAATTATCCAGAGAGGCATTTCTTACCAAGTAGGATTTTAGGAGCCGGAGGCATTCCAATGATAGGGCAAACCGCGATAGGGTTAGTGGTGAATAAGTTCAGTTCAGGCCAACGGGTCGAGGACATTTCATATGGAGAAAATTCTTTCTGTCCGTGTGAGAGTACAGAGGAGGATTATTTAAATCAGAGATTCACAATGAGCTCAATGAGCGACAGTGATGATATTTAGCATTCGTTATAGATATGCAGCCTTAGTATAAGTGGTTGTTGATCAATTCGCATAGAGAGACAAGTTAAGGGTGCTTTCCCGTCAGTTTGGACAAAAAATGTTTTTTTTTTGCTCCGGGAGAGTGTAAGAGCTTTGTTTGACATACCCCGAACTTTCATACTTTCGACACTTTGTTTGTGATTTGTTGACAATATTCTTCCAACGAAACGGATTCGGAAAATCCGTTTCATTGTATCTGCCTTTATTTACAAAAACTAGATTTCACCAAATTGTTGAGAAGTTTACTTTTCAATATATTATTCTTTGCACGTAGATATATTAGTGCTGTCACATTATGCAAAAATAGTTTTTTTTTGTATTTTTTGTTTTGTTTTTTTTTTCAAACTGACAAGAAAGCATCCTTAGCGAAAGGTTTTGGAAGATTTAAAAATTTTGAATTCGCGTTTAAAGTACATAATCAAAATTCAATACTTCGTGCCGACCTATGGTGCGGGTCGAAGTAATTAGCCTGTATTATTTTCAAATCTTATTTTCTGTAAATACAAAATTTTTATCAAATTCCAATATTAACCAAGTAACTATATTCTGCTACCAAGTTGCGCTCACAATGATTAATTATTGCAGTCTCTTCTACTAAATGTATAAAATTGCTCTTCTATTAATTACGAGACTGACCTCACTGATATCAAATTTATCGATTAGAATAAAACGAATTGTGTGAGGTAATATGTTTTTCACTTAACTAATACTATATATATTTAGAATTTTATATAACTATTACTAAATTCAATACTAATTAAATTACATTTGATTTCTCGACAAGTTCTTACAAATTTTAATATATATTCTATTTTTTTTTTTTTTTTTTTTTGCATAAGTAAAAAAATATTATATATTTGATGCCTATTACAATATTTAATATATAATATGCAATATTTGATATGTGATACGAAATAATTCAATAGGACATGAAATATTTAATATCAAATATTAAAATATTTATCAATGTAACCTAACATACGCTTCTCAGATTTTATTCCTTCACTCGCAGTGTCAGATCTTTAAATAATAGAATTATTATGCAACGCCAATTTTTTAGATGTTTGTCTACTAAAATTAACCATCCAATAAGTCTTATTGCCCATTATTACAGTAATGTTTAGAATTTTTGAATTTCAAAGTTCTTTTGTTGTCGATTGTACAATACTTCTATATCCTGCATTTCAATGAGCGACATCCAGATGCTGGATTTCACAATTCTTCGATGATTGAAATTATGAACAAAAATTAAGTTTCAAATAGTTAAAAAGTGTTTCATTGGTTCTCGATAAGTTGTACAAATATTATACATGACATTTATAAAACTGTTTAGTTTTCAGAGGGCATTCGTGTAAATTTCAATTTAAACAAATTTTTAAATTATAAAGCGACTTAAGCTGATAAGTAATATCAAAAATATTAAATAAATAAGTAAGAGGGTTATTAAATTTAAATTGAATTGAAATAAAATTTCAAATGATAACCTAATAACCGAAGAAGGATTTGATTGAATTAAGAAATAACGCTTTTAATACGGTTTCTTCCCATTTCGAATTGAGTATGTTCTGATCTAGATCGATTCAATGCGACTCAGTTTACTTACAAGTCCATCTTCGGAATGTTGAAATCGAATATTTTCGATTTCACGCCTTAATATATCATTAGGTAATGTCTATTTGTTTAAAAGAAAATCTAAAATATGTATCTAGGAAATCGGTAACATTTACATTCTAATTAATAAACGTTACCAAATGATATTAGTGAATTCCGATAAGAATATTACTATTTTTATTTATATTTCATATCATACATTTAGATGTTATGTTGCCATTTTGTTGATGAATTAATTCTAAAGAATTTAAATTCGAAACTGGAAAGAAAACAAATTGAATTCGTTTCAGTACAATTTTGTTTGATGTACAGTAGATTAGGATAATAAATTCACAAATAATATGTATACATAAAAATGTCAAAGATAAAAGTCAATATATAAAATACAATATTTTTAAAAGATAAAGTATTATTGATAAAAAAAAAATGTAAAATAGTAAAATAATACAATAATTGCTGAGTTTTCATTCCATAACTTTGTTGAAGTTTTGAAAATCTACAGTCAACAAACTATAATTAGAGTTTCGAAAAAATCTTATTAGACTTTGAAATTACAAGATTTAGGAGTTTAAAAAATTTACAAAGTAGTTTAAACAATGAAGTTTGAAAATGATTGAAAAAACGCTTTATTCGTCTAATTTATTACTAAGAAAATTTTATAACTTTGAGAGTCTCGAGTAGTTTAAAAAATCTTCAAAACCTTTATAACTCATGACCCGTGGTGATATACCAAGGTAAATCGACTGCAAATAATGTGGGAAATAGTTTATGAAACGATTTGCTTACATATTTATAACGTTATCAGACGACATTTCAATCGCTGATTTTGTTTTGTATAAAATAAATTTTAAGCGCAGTTAAAATGTTTTATACTCTAATTGTGCACTAAGGTAATCGAGTAAAGCAAAGTTGAAGATTCTCAACGTTAATCAACTTGTCATTTTTGTGAAGATTTATTTTAAAAGCTCGATACGTTAGTTACTGTCTAAAACTCGGCTAGATATTGGCGACCCTCGAAACGTAGAGAAAATCTCAGAACTTTTCCGCGACTCACCTAGTTTACGTTGTAATAATTACACGTAGTTAGATAATTTCTCATCGATGACTCAATAAATCTTCTTTCTCTGTTGCTTGTAATTACGGTCCGATAATCGAGGGCTCGGTGCATACTGCTCGGTAAGTTTGACTTTTGTCATTTTTGACGCATCCCAATGTTTTAATAATCAGGTGAAGTTTCTTTTCATTTTTGCTACAATTAACAAATAGACGCTGTCGGTGTATCGTTTCGTTCTTTCTTTTTTTTTCGTTACAGTTGATTTTAGTTTCTGTTTGTTTACGGTGAAAGCTGGAGACGCTTTTGGGGTTCGTGACTAATAACCGTTCAATGACTGCAAAGTGAGATTTCATGAGAGCACCGTTTCCATTCTTACACTACTCTGGGATATACATTTGTTCGTACTAATGTGTTTGTTTCTTCTGTTTATTCCAAAATAATGTTGAATGTCCAGACGTGTGAAGCGAGGAATTAAAATTGGATCTTATTAATATTTATTAATGTACGGTTGAATATGTAAAATTTCTAACTGGTTTTATATTGCTTGGATTGTTTGAGACAATCAACTTTCTGAATATGTCAACCTCTATATTGGGAAAATGTTTAATCGTTTTTCATAATTTTTATAGTGCGGTAACTGTCATTTGTAATAATAATCAAAAAGATATTATAGAATATTTTTAGTAAAAGTTCATATTGAAGTTTCATTATGATTTGAAAATAATTAAATAATTGCACGGTATTTTGTTTTTACATAGGACGTATTATTTATTATTTTCAATACAGTAGAGAAATACCTGTTTTTAGTTTTACGTATTTTATCTCATTTAATAGTTAATTATATATGTAATATACATGATTGCGTGCACCAAACATACAGTTTTTACTTTGATTTGTATGGAAAAAGTGAATCGTTTTACGTGTATGAGATTTTCATTTTTTTTTAATCTAAATTTAGAATAGAAAAAAGAAAAAAAGTATAAAAATGTAAGGAAAACAGCCAATAAGAGAATTGCTGTATGTTTGGTACGTAACAAACTTAAATGCAAACATTAATATATAATAAAGAAAACGACTTTGTTCGATTACTTGTAGGTAGTACGACAAATAGTGTAACACTTTTAATCGAGAACGAATTGCAACCGGGGTTGAACGTGACGCCGATCGACATAGAGGATATTGCTCCTTTACCTACGAAACCTGCTGCTGCAGTTCCACCAACGCTGGACGTATCGTCGTTGCCTTCGGTCGCAGTAACGACGCCACTGTCAGCATCAAGGCTAAGGCTGCTTCAAGATACTACAATGATAGAATCTGCCTTGGATTTAGACTCGCTAGATGAGTTTACTTACGACTTGTGAGGATTAGATTTTTGGTATAAAACATCGAGAATGATTAGTGTCAATTTTTATCGACAGTTAATGAAAATGTGAGAAGTGAGTAAATTATATTCTAAGGTTTTGTTTATATTCTTTTAAAATTTGTTAAGAGTTGAAATATGGGAGATTTAATATTCATAATGACATCTTGCAAGAGTCTATTGAATTCGGGATTCGCAAGACTCGACGTCAATTCAAAACGTGTCAAATACACAAATAGGATTTATATCTATAGAATGAAATTATGATGAAGTCAGCGCCTCGCGTCTTGACTGCAATCACTCATAGACACTTAACAAATACTTTAATTTTACGATAAGTGAGGTAGTTCTGACCGGAAGATTTTAAGCCTTGAAATTCTAAAAGTATCACCTTTATTTTGTTCCAAGGATGCGTCTTTATACCGACGGTAAAGAACGGTGTAGAATTAAATGTACAGTGAGTGATAGCGTTCTATGCATTTCGTTACTGTTAGTATATTTATTACCTCCATTACTTTATGAATTAACGCGACTAAATACAAATGCCAGACTGTTCGAAACGCATAGAAAGTATGACGTAGTGACTAGAATTTTCTAGCTGCTGGTACATGATTACTTTGTGAAACGAGATGAGTTACGCGATTTGTCCTTTATTTATCATTCGAAAAATTTCACGGCAAGCGATTAAACGTTTCGGGCGTAAACAGCAAATCTAGATTTAAGTAGGTATAGTTTTCTTATTTGTCTATCACCAGCTCATCTTGTACAGTGTAAAAGAAACGTTGTACATAGAGGGACGCGAAAAGGAGCATGCGGTACGTTGCGAGCAAAATCGATATTGAAATTGCGTTAAGCACTGCCCGTTGAACAATTTTTGTATCACCTTTCGAGTTGGTGAACGTAGGGCAGAGGAAAAAAGACTTTGCATTTGCGTTTACCGATCATGACAGCATAAGAGATGATCGAGTACGAAAAGTTGTTTTGTATATAAATAGTGTATATTGTTTTTTATGTATATATCGTATAAATATGAATACAATAAGATCATTGAATAAAATTAAAATAATGTAAAGAAGTACACTGCCTCTTAGATCATTTCTATACCGTTTGGATGGAAAAAGTTTTAAATTAACGAATAGTGTGAATAATTTATTTAGTTTTTACAGCGAAATGTTGATAAGTACGAAAACTGTTGTCAAATGACTTCCTACGACGTTCGTATTATAAACATTACAAAAATATACGCACTTCAACCAAAAACGAATTTTAGGTTAACTTTGATCGGCAATAACATAACCTAAATTGTTGATGCGCGCGAAGAAGTGATATTTTTCCTCGAAGTTTCAAGCAGAGAAGTTGTGAAACTTGATCGAATATTTACGACATCTGCCTGCAACAAATGTCCGGGAGAAGAAATATTTAGTTACGTCAATTATTGCCATGATTCTTGGAAGCTATAAGCTCCGCGACACTTGTCGCAAAACTGCAGTCAATACTTCAGAAGAATAAAGAATGAGCAGAAACGCATAAAGAATTTACACGAAACCCTTTTAGTTTATTCCTAGGCACGCAGATACGGCAGAATCTTATTAAACAATTATTAAACAATGCAGCGGACTCGTCGATGGCAGTACGAAAATGCATACATACCATGGCGGACGTTTGGATCAAATATTATAAAGCTCCCTCAATTTATTTATCGGCAAGTGGCTTGTGGCCAAGACAGTCTTCGAATTCGAAGAAATGTTTGCAAATTGTAATGGGTTCTGTGTTGATCTTATTCTTATCCATCGAGGTATCTATTTAGACAGTTTTTAATCGATAAAAACTACGTACTTTTTCTCTTATATTTTTCTAAATACGAAATTGAAATGCGCAGGAATTTGATTTATAGGCATTATAATTTTGGACACACATAGTCCGCCAAATGAATAAAGGAGAATAATATTAGTCCTTTTGAGATACTTAAAAAGCATTCGGAATATAGAAAAATTCCCATACATCAAGAAGTTGGATTCAGGCGCATGGATGATTGAATTTTTTGGAATCATTTTTTAATGCTTATTCGTTTCCTGCGATTGAAAATTATAGAATATAATTCATATTAAATATTATTTGTACTCTTTTCAAATAGATTTTTTAATTAATGTTGCCTCCGTTAAACGTCAACACAAATTTTTTATTTTCAAGAAAATCTGAAGTTTTGATTTGAATACTTTGTACAATCTTGTTTGTTGACACAACGGATCGTGTGGAATAATGACTTGTACTTTAAAGTCCACGAGGTATAATTTTAATATACAAAATGGCGAATTTCACAATGGCGGCTTTCATTGAGAAAATTTGTAAAATATCGGATTTACGAATGTTTTCTTTTTGTAAAGAAGCTAGAAAAAAATTCAAAATACAGATTTTTGGGCAATGATTTTTAATATAAGATCGTAATTATTAAACAATTCAAAATGACGGCTCAAATATGGCGGACAATCTAAGAAACTTGATTTGTATTTCGCTTCTCCAGCTTTTTTCTGGTTGATGTAATTCTACGTCGAGTTGTGTTTTGCAATGTCGGAAAGTGTCCGCCATATTTGGGCCGTCATTTTGAATTTTAAAAAGACGAAGTCAAATTGGTAAGCATTGCGCCAAATAAACAAAACGAATACTCATTCAGTTTCATGCGTTTTTATCCGGAACGGATATTTTTCGAGGTGCCATCACCGCATTTCATTCGCCATTTTTAATTGTAAAATTGTATAACAACGGGCGACCGAAAGTATAACACTTTACGTTAAAATACCTTTTTTTTTAATCATTCGAAAAGGGAATGGAGCGTATCCCAAAAGCGCCTAAGTCAATTTAAAATTTATATCGACTTAATTTCCGATTGCTGGATCCCAATAAAAACATTGTCGTTTAATACTTACACATATAAATCCTTTTTTTATTCCGTTCGGATAATTGAATAAATATATTTGACCAATTATAATTGTATACGCACTATAATAACTTACAGCTGAAACTAATACGAGATAATATGGACAACATGACCCGATGGTTACAGCCAGTTCTGGAGTTAGGCCACACGAGTGTGTGCGTTTGTAAATATTTAAATTTCAAATTAAGCAGAAAAAAGGTATGTATATATACGGATTCAACGTGATTAGTTATGTCATTTTTTTTATATACCGAGTAAAGAAATTTCATTTCATTTTTATTATTGGAAATTAAATCAAATTGAAAATAAGAGAAACGCAGAATTAATGCAAATAAAAGGTAATGTTGATGCACTATATGGAAAAGTCGGTCGTACATATATACATGGTGTATTTAACATTGCATTGAAACGGAAATGAGCGACTTTCTGCCACCGATAGGAAAAAGGGTATATATATATCCCTGATGGGGAAAAAATTATAGATGAAAGAGAAATAAGAAAGACTGAAAAATTCTAAAAAAGATGAAAATTGCTTGGATAGATTGAAACTGAAGGGCGATACAAGCAGTTGAACGTCCGAGGAGGATGGCCCCTCGGTTGTATGCATTTACGTGTAATCCAAGGGCCTTCTTCCGTAGACATCCGGTTTCAAATGATTTATCATGTACAATAACTTCATATCCTTGAATTTTATATTTACTATTAGTTTCTTACTCGAATGAGTTGACTATGTATTTTTTTTTTTTTTTTATGAAATATTTCGAATATCATAACCGCAGGCAGTAAACGAAAATGCATTGAAAGTTGAAAAAACGAATTCAAACGAACTAAAGTGAATTAAAATGCATTAAAACGACTGAAAATGAATTCGCTTAATGCGTACCATGAATTCATTTCAATTCGTATATTTAACTTTCAATGCGGCGTTTTCGTTTACTGGGATATATATCTCTCTCTCCATCTACTATCAATCAACGTTTATCTTTTTCAATACCCTGAAATACGAATATACGCAAGCCTATCTCTTTTTATCGCACGTAGAAATATCAAAACAGTCTTTTTTCTATTCACTGTTTGAAAAAGGTACCCTGATAAAAAAGTGGATAGAATCGTATAGAATCGGATTCCAATTCTATCCGGATTTTAAAGAATCGGATAGAAATGGAGGCATTTTCTATACATTTCTATCAGTTTCTTTAAAATCCGGATAGAATTTTAATCCGATTCTATTCGATTCTATCCACTCTTTTAGAAGGGTAGAGAAGGAGTGATAAAAAGATATAGGTTGGCTTTTCTATTCACTACAGGAGATTGAAAAAGATAAAAGTTGATGGATATAGTAGTAGTAGAGAGAGAGAGACGATAAAGATGGAGTGATAAAGAGATTCGCGGATTTTTCTATATATATATATATATATATATATATATATATATATAACTATGTCATACCGATAGTTCCAGGACTGTCCATTAAAACGTTGCGAAGCAACGTTTTAAG
>JAPYZR010002680.1:0-16121 GCA_030522945.1 Trichopria nigra
AAATATCCGGGCGCAAGCTGGGCCCTGACTCGCGCCTTGATAGATATGCGGGCGCGAGTCAGGGCCAAGCTTGCGCCCGGATATTTACAAACTGATTTCAAGTATACTTGAAATAATAATTTTTTTATAAGTCTCTGCGTATACTTATATCTATACGAGTTGTTTTATATATATTTTTGTTTTTCGTCGCGGACGACATTTGCGCAAAATGCCCGACGCGGTTCTGACGCATTATACAGTATCGGCATTTTGTCTGTCCGATATAAAATATATATTATATGATGCTGTATTACACATACAAAGCATGTAGTAAAGTTCATCTTTTGCACAAAATATTTTAATCACTCGAAAAAATACTTTAAAAGTAGATACATTCTTTTGTTATCTTCTACACGGAGAACAATTTTCTTGCAAATTTCCCATAATCTCTAAATTTTATGGATTGAATTGTCACTTTTTAATAGTGACATTTTACACTTTTTGGAGTGAGTCCAAAAATTCACACACCAAACAGAGTGAAATTTCACTCCTTTACAAAAGTATCTCAATTATCATTCTTTGTGGAGTGACATTTCACTCCAAGAAATCTAGAGAGTACCAGATGGCATTTTGAGGACAGACTTTCGTCATGAGAGATATATTACCATTATTTATGGTAAAAGTTACAACATTTTTGGAATGCTTACCATGATATGGTAAAAATTGCCATTCGTCATATAAATTTTTTATTATACATAAATTGCAATTTTTCTCATGATGAAAGTCTGTCCTCAAAATTCTGGTATGGTAAAAAAATGGTAAAATTTAGAAGAAAATTTTTCTCCATGTATAGTGTCATACGACCTTAATAAACGGTAACCTATGGGTTCATATTGACCCCAACGAAATTATTCAATCGTAATTTAATTCGTTTATATACATTTTACGCAAATTAATACTTTACATTCTATAAAATATAACTTATTGATTTTATTGATTATTGATTAATTTATACACATATACACACACGTATATAAAAAACTGACATATATACATATTGATCTCTTTACTTGTTTTATTCATACATAACGATTATAAATACATATATGTAGACATTTCAGATTCCTAATATATTTGCTCATATATGGCATTTTCTCCCGAGAAACCAGCCGTAAACTTGAAAATTGTCAATAGCGCAGCGACCGGACAATCGATAATGGGACACGTCGTTTAGGATATACGAATCGATTTACATAATTGTACGTCATGATACAGTAAAGGAAACAAAGTAACAAGCGCATGTATAGAGTCGTGTGTGTAGCGCGTACGGTCGACGTCTTATCGAGTACGTACATATATATATGTATACGTATAGGAAACAGTAATCGAAATGCAGTTTCACTCCTTGATCGTTGATATAGTCTCTTTAGTCCGACCAAAAGTCGTTTCCGCACCGCGCATATCTTACGGGACGTGCTATGCGCTAAAGTGCAACTGCACCTCACTCGCTGCACCCGAGTGAAAGTGGAAATTAATCGCGTATATACATATACACACACATACACACACACATATATATATGTGCATGTGTGTATTTTTTATATATATATATATAAACGTGTACGTTTCATATGCAGTTACACGGCTGCTGAAGGTCTTTGCCACGCTGACTTGCGATTTTCAATCGGCCAATCGCGAGACGACGAAATTTAATTTTTTAGGAACGCTCTCCGTTTTATATGGGGAAAGCCATTAGTGTTAGAAACTTTTCCTCCATATTTTTTTCCTCGTTCGACTGGCCTTTGAATGGAACGATGAAAATCGCGATTCGATCCGTTGCGGTTGCCATTGCGATACGAAATGGAAATTATTCGTCATCGAGTTAAAAAATATATAAAGGTTCCTAGAAATTGAAAAACTAGACAATACTTTACCAAAAACTTGTCAAAACCTCAATTAGCCGACAAAATGAATAAAATTCATTAAGATTAATTACAATAAATACAATTACGAAAAAAGAAAAAGTTCGAAAAATTCTGACGAGCAGTAACACAAAATTGTTTAAAAATGTTGCTATTATTTTAATAAAAACATAGTTATTTACAATAAAAGAGAGGAAGAATACGAGAACTAGCAACAAAAATAACATACCGTAACTGATTAGAAATTTCAAACTTATTTAAAATTATTCAAATTTATATAACATATGCGATAAAAAAAAAATTTGTTTTCTGAATTAACATTAACAGAATAGCAAATTTAAAAAAAACTGAAGATACAAAAAAACATACAAAAACATATATAAAAAAACACCTCGATTAATGACGGCACACTTACATTATGATAACTACAAATGACGATAAAACTTATAAAAATTAAAAATATAAAAAATTTTACGAATATTTATATTCATTTATAATGACGAATATTTAAACATATACATATTATTACAATAAGTTATAGTTATTAATGATATATTCTCATTTTATCCCGACGAAACATTAATGAAAAATCAAAGTACAATTATGACTTATTTAATAATAATAATACTAGCGACTTCTGCTCATACGAAAAGAAGTTCACAAAGAGTTCATAAAGAGACCAAAAATTATACATACTAAAAACCTAAGTATAACTTAAAATTAATGTTTAATTACAAAACAATCACTAAAAATAAAATACACTTAGAAATTCTAATCAAATTTTCTAATTTACTTATTTTTTAGAAAACTACTAAAGAATTTTTAAAAAAAATTACTAAACTCAATTTTCTTGAATTGATGAATCGAGTGAAAAGTGGCCGTAAACATTTTGTTATCGATTATTTTACATTGAATCACCGAGTCTTTTCCTCGATTACGTTTTGATGCATTTAACGTCCCATTAAGTGTTTAATTGTGCCATTGTCTACCAATTTTGCGTTTTACATCCGACGTACGGCTTTCTATAATGCAAAGTGACTTTTGTGAATTTCTCTATATGACTGCCTTGATATTGCGTTTTCGCCAAATCACGGGATAAAAAGTCACGTCCACCGCTCGACTGAAATTATGAGGGAATTTACTAAACTTTAGTACATCAGTATTATCGGAATTAAACATTTTACCGTTGTTGTTGTTGTTTTTTTATTATTATTATTACTTTTAATTTATTTAAATTATTTCTAAAAAAATAATTTTTCACAATTACGAGTGATTTTAATTAAGCGTATTGCGATAACTTTCAACTCGGGTAATGGCAATTCCGTATGTCGATTTAATTGGTGCACGATTAAATTCAACTTATTTTTTGAGCGAGTTCATTTATTTGCAATATGTTCGTTTTTACTTCAAAACGAATGAATTTTACTCATGAAACAATAAACCGTTGCTTGAATGAAATTCTCGATCCTTCATCTAAGAGCAAGAAATTTTACTCCATAATTCGAGCAGTCTTGTTCGTACAACGACTTCACTCGAAAAAGAATTACATTTCAAACTATTCATTGTTTAATGCACTTGAACCAATACAAATTCATTTTTATAAAAACTAATCTATCGAGAATCAAATCTAACATTTTAGAGTGTGAACATTTCATTTAAGGATGTTCGGATTTAAAACCATCTGATTAATATTTATTTTAAGAATTTTATTTTTATTATTGTTAGTAATGACGTCGAAATAGAGAATTTCCATTCATGAAAAAAATGTAAAGTTCTTAAAATTTAAAGAAGCAACATTTTTAACACTGCGGGCATTTTTCTCGATTTCGCGTCCTAGGGTGAAAATGACGGGAGCAAATAATATCGAGCTTCGCGACCGTCTATTTCTATCACCTATATGCATCACGAGCGAAATATCGATCTCTAACAAGCGTGATTGTCCCGCTCGCTTTGCTCGTATATCAATCTTCAAACTCGAAAATATCGATAATTACGCCCTTGATACATAATATACTACAATTTTTTGTACAAATAATAATATTGCAGGTCGATTTAAGGAAATTTTTTTAATTCGTCACTGTACATTTCTAGACAATCTTTTTCTGAAGATAATAAAGCCTCTTCATTTTTTTAAATTTCCCATTTAAAATGTTTAAAAAAATAACAAAGAAACTTCTAGTATACATCTAAGTTGTCCTACATCGAAGATCAGATAATCAAAATATAAAAATATAATGTAATTTGACAAAATATAACTAGATTTAATCAGGCCTGATTAATGGAAAACGATCTAAGTGAATCTTTTGATATTGAACTTGATTCTTGTTTAATTGAGATTCTATACCTCTGACTATTATACGTTTTATTTTATTCATTTCGTTTGATTACAAGAATACAAGGAAAAGTCACTAATAGTAACATGGTCACTGATTGGTACACTTTCTTCTTATTACTTTGTAAGAATAATTTATTGCGGTAGTTTATACTCGTTTACTCGATTCGATTCGACACGGAGAAGGAATATTGTAGGACCAACCATATTATAGTTGACACAACCATTCTCCTGGTTGACACGACAATTTCTATGGTTGATCTAACCATAATATAGTGTAATTGCCCTAACAGTACTTTTCTTCTTAGATTTAAAATTACATTTAAAAAATTTTCCGTTAACAATGTAGCACTTTTTAGGACTATTCAAAAACTATAAAAAAAAAAAAACATTTTACTAACTATTCAAGAAGTAATTTATGATTAATGGTATTTTTTTTTAATTTTGCAAAACTATTTGAAAATTCACAGTGTGAATTTAGTTTTACTTAAAAACGTTTCATTCCATTGGATATCCATCGAAATTATGGAAACCATTGAAACTATTGGCAAATTACGGAAAATTATTAAGAAACATAGTAAATTATATTAGAAACTATTGAAAAGTGTCAATAGGTTAAAATTACGAGGAAAATTATGTGCAACCATTATTTACTTAATAGTTTCGTAAAATTTTTTCTGATGGTTTGAAAAATCCCACTGAGAGTTAATATAGTTTTCCAACAGTTCAATAGTTTTTCAACAATATTCCTTCCTTTGTGGTTTACTGGTTGTATTTATATTTATAGTGAATTTAGAAGGAGTGGTGTCGGACGACTCCAATGAGAACTTTTGAAGAAAAGTGTACAACTACTATTGCAGCCTTTGATAACGAAGCTACTATAAAATTGCTATTGCACGTAAAAGAGCTAATGAAATTAGCATTTATGGTTGTTTATTGGTAGGTGTCCAAAAAAGACGGCAGACAAATTAGGAAGAAATAGAAAAGTATAGAAGTAGAAAATTTCGAATATATTCCAGTGTCTACAATAGCAGCTTTGGTCAACACCAACTATTCTGGGCATCTGCAGCTATTGACGTGTTTTGCACACGCAATTAAACGAACATCGATAAAAGTCATTGACAAATAACTCAGACAAATCATAACCACAATCCTTCGATCTTACGTGCGTCGATTTTGGTCAAAGTTTCTCGCAAATTTTTGTCCAAAATGGCTGTCCACATAAAAAAAAAAAGAAAAACGGATTTCTGCATTTTTCAATCTCAGTGAATTTTTCCAAACCTACGACGAGAAAAATATTTGTCGACGAAAAATGTCACTTTTCCCCAATCTCTGTCAATGTCATCCCGTAACGTCCGAATCAGCATTTTGGACCCAACGTACACTAATGAATAGATACAACACTTTTCGTAATAACAGATTTTTTTTTCGGTCTCGTGACTGTCGTGACTAGTCTTGGTGTCGAAATTCGTTCCATCCCATTCTGGACCCAAAACGTCCGCGCGACACCCAAAAATTCTCTCCTCGGGTCACTACTCATTCAAATTCACTCGTCTGCACACCGAAAAAAAGCGCGGTTTTATACTTTTCACACAGAATCAGATCCATGCGGCTGCCATTATCCGTACGCTTCCGGCTTACCTTCGTGGGAAAATTCCGGAACTCGTGGTTAGAAAAAACTGCACTCCGGAACTCGGGTGGAGAAGCTTCGTGGATCCGATCGATACGAAAACGGAGGGGAATCTGATGTACGAGGCCGGAGGATCACTCGATCCTCATGGTCTTTGATCTTCGCGCCGCGGAGACTTGCCCGGAAACCGCACCGTGCCGAGAGCAACGCGTTCACCAAAGTGGCAGCGCCTCTCACGTGCGAGCTGGTGTGCTTTATAACTTTGGTTCAGCAGCGGCGCCGGGATGACGGGGGGCTAGCAAGGCCTGGGTAACGAGGCCAAAACCAATTCGATGTGGGGATAGATCGCGGGAGGCCGCTCGGGATGAGCAGAGACGATCGGCTCTCTTCGATTCCGACCATAATTCTCCCCCCTCCCCCCTCCCCCCCAAAAAACACCAGGGGCCCCACCACTGGCCCCTTCTTTCCCTCCCCCGCACGCGGTGCCACTCCACTTTCTTCTCTTTCACCTTCGACGTATACCTCAAAATATACCTAATAGGCTTTGTCCCATATCGAAAACCTCTTATCGGAATTCCGCTCTCACTATGGTTTTCCGATGCGGGGAAATTTTCGCTATAAATTTTTAATTCTCGCTCCGGGGAGGATCTCTCTTTTGATGAGACGAACATCGACCTCTTACGTAATTTATATAGTATAGGCTCGCGATATAATGACGACGTGATTCTCTATATAGGCTCAAAGTATTTGGGTTCTAAGGCTTAAAGCAGTTGGACGCTTCCTGTACAGATCACGGTCGCCATCAAATGCTCAATTATGCAGCATTACGCAACATGTGCTAGCATATATATGTGAAATTATAATATGTGTTGGCACCCCTCGCCTGTAGATGATGTTTGTTAAATGTTTGGTCTAAAAGGTTTTACTCGGGTCTACACATCATTTATTAGACTGATGTCGTATATTGACAATTAATTGACAATAGTTATCAAAAGCAATTAGACTTTATTTGAATTCTATCGTAGTAATGATGCTGAACGAACACTAAGCCAATGATAGACAAGGCAGCATACACATTAAAGACCATCATCTTCGAAGAAGTTGCTAACCAATCAGCGGCGATAATACCTTGCATAGAATGAGTACAAAAATTATTCATTAAGAGCTCTGTCTGAGCTCATAGAAAGAACAAAAACCAAAAAAGACTTTCAGGAAAAAACGTCAAAAATTCATTTATATTACCAAGTCCGGCTGAATTTATTGTTATCGAAACAAAACGTATAAGGGGTAGGACTTTTTTTGTTGAAATGTCATATAGAATAGGTACGTCCAATAATACCATCCGCCAGTTGTGGGACACCCTGTATATAATTTATAGATAAAATGACAATTTAAGTAAAAAGTAAAAGAGCTAAACAAAATTGTATACAATGCCCGCCTGTTTAATTCTTCGACAACCTCATCACTTGAAGTAGATGTCTAACGAGACCAGATCTTCGAGCATAGTGCCAATCATAATAGGCCAGTCAACTTCAAAGTTCTCCGACATCAATTCGTGCCACATGATGCGAGTTTTTTCGAGAGAAATCGAGACTCTTCGTTTTAGGACTTTTTTTAGTTGTGGTGAATCATTTTTATTTGGTCCTTATATGATTATATAATAACAGCCATCGTCCACAAACACTCGAAATGTCATTGATCCAACTATTGGCCACTCGTTGCTAGAATCACCGTTTTTTTTTTCAAGTTAGAAGATGTATATTCTTATAATATTAGAAAATGCGGATTCTGACAGCAGTGGACCACCGTACTATATTATATGTACATCTGAAAAAAATTCGCTGAAATTTAACCGAAAAAGAAAAGAAATAACATTTTGGAACGGGAACTTTTTTATTACTGTAGGAATTTACTTATTATCTCTTCATTTCTCTATGGTGAACATTCGAATGACGAAGTAATTTTGTTCATAGATTTATATTTATATTTTATTATTACAGTAATTGTTGTAAATATTGGACTTTTTCAAATCAATTAAAACGTCTTTGCACCATGTCAAACTGAATACACGGCCGTATATAATTATGTGAATGTAGTAATTTTCATAATTGAGACAGTATGGAAATAAAATCACTTTTTTAATTTACGAGCATTTAACATCCACCGATTGATGTATCATTCAGAAATGCCGGTGGGAAATTATGGTAATTATTCGAAGAAGTATAAATCATCATAATTAATGAATTTTATATATTTGCAAACCGTGACTTAGATCATATATATATGTATAACTGCTTATTTTATTAACTATATATATGATTTTCATAGTTTTCTTAATGAGGTGTCTTGAACAAATATTCATTTTAAAGAAATATTATACGATGATGACAAATATAAAAACGTTAAAAATTTGTTAATGTAGATTTTTCCAAGGACGCAACATTTTTAAAATCCTGAAAAAATACCAAAAATAAACTTTTCTAAATATTACCTTTATATGTTAATACAGTTGAAATTCTGTCGGTTTACATGGTTTAAAAGAACTTTAATATATTTGACTTAAAATATCTGCCTTATTATTTTCAGAATTCAACCACGATTTTTTGTTTGTTTGTTTGTTTGTTTGTTATTCAAGGTACATTCATAAAAGTAAACAAATTTCAAATTTTTACCGTAAATAATGACCCAAGATATACCACACGCGCATACAAGACTTGAGATATTTGTCAAGATAGCTCATCGAAATAAAAGAAACAACGAAAATTACATTTTTCCAAACAGGCACACAAAAAAATTATGTAAAAAAAATGATGTCAAGTAAAGCCACAGATTTGACGTGGAATGCCCCATACATATGTATACGTTTATATAAAGTAATATTTAACATGGAATTGTTTTACACAAAAAAAGTAAACGTTTCATACAAAAACCTGGAATTTCTAGAGTAAAAATATATCCTCTTTCAAATTTTAAAGATTTCATCGATTTGGAAATATTAAAAGGAAAAAAGATCTCGTAAGTACGATATTATTTGGCGACAAATATACCGTCAATGCACGATATAGGTGTTTTCTCAAGAGTCACTTTGGTCTGGACCCTTTTTTTCGAAAAACTGATGATTATCGTGTGTTTGCACGACAAATTGTCACGTGAAGAATTGCCTGTGTTTGGTCAAATTCAATCGACTTAATAATCCACGGCGTCTGACTAATATTTAACTTAATGGCTATGTGATTTGTATATATATGTTTAGATTCTAGAAGAGGTTTTCTGCGAGTCACGAAATTTAAATGTGAGACGATTCAAAGGTCACTCACGACACGAGGCGTTTTATGCATTTTCATGATTCCGATTGACCAATTTTTAACTCATTTCGTCGGCCTAAATTTTGTGATTAGATGATCGTTCCGCATGTCGATAAAAGTTCGTAAATTGATTTATCAATTATATATTAATTTTATAATGATTCAGTTATGATTTTTCATTTATATATATATTTTAATAGCTAAATATAATAAATTTATAGTATACAAATAAAAAAATAATTCTTCAATCAACATTTGACCCAGACAGCACTCGTAAAAAAGAGGACGCAATGTGGTCATAAAGTGCTCTTTAAGTCCTCTTATGCGCCGATTTCGGAGCTCTTTTTTAAAATTAGTCTTTAAGAGCTCTTAAAGATGTCTTTTAAAAAAGAGCTCCGAAATCGGCGCATAAGAGGACTTAAAGAGCACTTTATGACCACATGGCATCCTCTTTTTTACCCGTGCTGTCTGGGGACTTAATTCTGACATTTAATTCTGCCATTTTGTTAATAAAAAAGAAATAGATAAGAAAAGTTTTGATGTACATCGACTTTCAGGTATAAAGTCATCTTTCAGAAATTAACATTTATTTCTATTTTATATAGTCGATGTTGAAGTCTTGGTTAAGTGTTCAAGTTAAGTGATAAAAGTCGACTAACAACAGCTAATGAACAGTGTCATATTAAAGTAATCCTTTATGTATATAATATTTCGTCATCGAAAAAAAAAAGCGATTCCATTTTTTTCTAAATTAAATCACAATGTTACATTCCCCGAGGCCTGACTTCTTTTGAAAAATAAAGTAGACAAAACAATATACATATATATAAAAAACATAAGTAAAAAAATAAATAAATAAAACACTACATTCTCTGGTCTTACGTGACCCATTGACCTTTTTAAGATAATAGAAAAAGAGCATATATTATGCATAGATTTATATTCATATCCATGTAAATTACTGCGAACAGCAGTCAAACATTTAAATTTAATTTTGCATGCGCAATGTCGATTTTTTGTCCCGCATGCGCACATCTCTGCAGTCTTCAAACTTCGGTCATTTTTAATATACACAAAGTCAATTACAGAACATGTAGATGCATATATCGACATGAAGTATATAGTTTTGTACAATCTGGTTTTAAATAACTCAGTTTTCATTATATATATTTTTTTCATGTCTTTTTTGGAGACATGGGATTATACCCAGATAGCAAAAAATGCAGAAACATGTCGAAATAATATCATATGTGCAACATTATAAGACCGTCATTTCGGCATATTCCCTGCATATTGATCAATTCTGCCATTATAGTAGGGATAGTTAATTTTTTACTTCTCATAATTTGTCGAGAAGACTTTGGTGTCGCAGCAAATAATAATGTTGAAGTAATCATAAGTATACTACTTTATTTTTATGCGTTCATAAACGTAAATATAATGCATATGAGCATGTTGAAAATTATCATTTTTTACATTTCGTCATCATTTTTCTATGCATTTTTAACGACTTTTGGTTACACTAAAAAATATTTTTTTATACTTTTGGGAAAATAGGATTTTAATATTTGTACCTACTATACTTACGAACTTAATAACGTAAACAAAACTGATACAAAAAATAAAAAATAAAAAGAATTTTAAAAAATATGAAAGCAAAAGGCAAGAATAAAAAAATACTCTGAATCGCCAGAAGCAAAAAATAAAGAAACAAATAATGAATGTCATATAAAATGATATAAATACATGTTAAAAACGATTAGTACCAAATTTTATATTTATATATATATATAATTCATTTATGGAATGCATATTTTAAAAACTAAAAAAAAATATACGTTTGTTGTCTAAAAATAAAGAAATGTAAACTTTAAGCTTGTTAATTTTTGGTTATAAAAATAAAAAATACATTCGATGGACTCATTCAGATAACAATATTTATGCAAAATGAATGTCGTTGAAATTCAATATAATAAACCTTTAAAATTTAATAAAGCAACGTTTCATTCAGTACTACGCAACGTTATAATGTAAATTCACTTAGCAAAAAATTTTTTATAATGCGTCATTATAAAGACCGTTATTGAAACAATTGAGTTTCAAATAAGATGTATCGTCGAAACATCACCACACGGAAAAGTGACGAGATAAGAGAAGCCTGTCACCTTTCGATGACAAGAAGATCTTTGTCATTAGTTCAGGTAATGAACGTTCAAAAGTATATATTCTGTATGCCCTGCAAGTGATGTGCTGTGATGTATTATTATATTCACTAATATGTTAATATAATTATTTAAGGTAACCTTAAGGTATGAACTAATTTGAAAAACTTTAAATTTAATAAAAAAAATAATCATAAATTTAGGACCATGAAATTTGATATAAGTTATAATCATATATATGATATAAGAATGAGAAGAAGAATATGAAGAAGGAGAAGGAAATGAAGAATTTGAGCATTATTGTAGCGAAGAAAAGTATGATAGTCACAGTAATAATATCAATAATGTTGGCCTTGGAAATGGTGACAATGATAACAATAATAGCTGTGATAATGATAATTATAATAATGATGATAATGATGATAGTAATGATAAAACTGCTGAACAAGAACAAGAGTTACAGATAAATATCGTTAATAAATTACGTGTGTGAGGCAGTATTTCACGGTTTTTAATCTATGCAGTTCCTTCCTAGATAAAAACTAAACAGGTTCTACTTAGATCATGTATACATAGATTGTTATCGTGGCCCTATATACGTTAGGGTATCTACCTGCGATATCGGGGCAACATTGTTTTCCTGATTACAACCGGTATATTAAAAAGTTATGAATTTTTCCGAAGTGTTTAAGGATACATTCGCAAAAGTTATACTTTTCTGCAGAGGACTGATCATGTAATATAGACGAAATGCATAAAGGATTTTAGAGTAGGCACGAGTCTTCGTAACAGGAACAAGATCACCACTGGTCAGTATTGTAGTGATACAGTGAAAAGACAGTATAAGTTAGAATATTGCATGTAAGACTCCCTATAAAGTACAGGTGTCGGGGGTGTCGGTACTTCATAGGGTCATTCAAGGTTAAATATAAACCGTACACACTTGTTTAGCAACTGCTGACATTTCTCCCTGCATATACGAATGCGGGAAATATCACAATAGAACATACAACAGTAATCAAGCATGTGAAAGATGAGAGAGACGACAACGTATGTGTTTCCTAAGATTCGTATATTAGATGTAAATTTTTATTGTATTTCAGGTGATGTAGGGAAGAGTTTACACATCCTGAGTCATGCTTTATTTGATTATTCCGGGAAAGTGAATAAGGATCCAAATTTATGACTCTGTTTATATTTGGTAGCGAAATTCCCCCTATTTTGATGTTAGAAAGATCGGACAGACGTATCTTATGTAAGTCGGCCGATTTTCCCAACAATATAACCTTGGTTTTGGGGAAATTCAATCATTTCACTCTTATAAAAATGTCATATTCTTACTCTCTAGATTTCTTGGAGTGAAATTTCACTCTCAAAAGTGTGAAAATTCACTCTTTTGAAGAGTAGCTCAATCTATACTCTTGAAGAGTGATATTATACTCTATTAAATTTAAAGAGTACAAATTAAAAATTGTCGTTTCGGACGTAAAATTTCCCGCTCTTTCAGAATCCCATGTCAAAAATAGGAGTTTGTATTATGTTAATATGATAGAAAAATTACGTTGACCTTCAAATTGCAATGAGAAAAAAAAACTTATTTCATTGTACGTACCAATTGTACATATAGTTTCATCAACCGATAACGTTATGTCATGTGTTTGACAGGTCTCATCGCAAATATACATCATGGTCTTATGGTGAAAGAAATAAAATTTGTTTTTATTGAAAATGTATTTGTTTTTAGTGTACAAACATCTGTCAATAATAGATCCCTATTATTATAGTTTTAAGGTCAAGTACAGTTTTTTTTTTCGGTTTATCCGATACTTTTGAATTCTTATTTATGTGAATTTCAACAATTACCGTAGGTTCCATTATTACGAGAGTGAACGCGAAAATCGTCCTTGCCACTCTTATAAAAATCATGTACGACAAATTTCATGTACTTTCACTCATTATTAACTTTGGAATATTATAAAAACATTTTAGCTTCAGATTTAGAATTTTTTTGTAATATACATACATATTGTATTAATCAATTGTTTATTAATCTTTACAAATGAGTGAACTCTGCAGTGGGTAAGGTGTGCATCGAATGTGATTCTATATATTCACTGATCTGGAAGATCAATTCTATGAGAAATGTTGGTTTCGCAATTTCGGGCATTTTGAAATATATATATATATATATTACATGTTTAGAAAAACAAAAACATAATTTAATTGAATTGTGAAAAATATGAAGAATATCGCAGGACCGGAATTTACAAAGATTTTAGAAAAAAAGTTTTACATGTATTTCGAAATACCATCTACTGAAGGAAGATCTAAATTGTCTGAATGATAACGTTTAGCCCGAAGAGGATCTTAACGAAATATGGATTTCATTTGTTTTAAGCAGATTCTATTTTCTGTAATTGGCAATGTCGCGGGAAAAAATGTAAATATGTATCACTATTTTGTTTATTTTTAACTTTTAATGTTAAAACTACAGTTTGCTTTACTTCCGAAGTATGTACTCAGTGCTAAATTATTCCCATGATATATAATTATCTGTCACTTAACTGACCTTTATTTTCAAGCCTACAAGAAAAAAAAAATAAAACTGTTTTTATAAAAAAATTGTCAAATAACGAATTTAAATTATGATCATTATCCAATTGTCAAAACAAAATTTAAGAGGGTTCTAAATTAGAACAGTTACATAAACCATATAAATTATTTTTGTTGCTGTTATAAGAGAAATAATTTATTTCGGATACTTCTCCTTTACTTTTGAATCAGTGTCACCGATATTTTTTTGAAGATTTGTATTCTAGACATTTTTGTATATGAGTTGTTATCATAGATCCAATCACATTATAATATTGATTCAAATGCAAAATATTCGGTTGAACTTTTTATTTTAAAACATTTTTAGTTGATTTCATAACTAATTAATTAAATGTGATTCAAATAGTGAATTAAATTTCAAATTTTAATTGAATTATATTGCATTCACTTTGTACCATTTGCTGAATAAAAAAAAAATTATAGGCTTATTCGCTCATTAGATTGACGGCGTTCGATCCTTGCAGGCTTCACTAGACAAGGTATATAATAGATCTAAAAATGCAATAAAAAATGTCCGCGATCTTATCCTTACATATACGTTACCACTCGGTGGAACTCACGAACGAAAATAGATATAAAAAATGCCCGAGGACTACAATTTGTGGAAACTTAATACCGAATCTAAAGGTCGTTTTTTTTTTAATTATGACCAATTAGAAATCGATATATCCGCAATATTCGACGAAATAATTTACTACAATTCAAAATATTATATCATGCTTTATTTTGTTTATTGATGAAAGTAGGGAACGAATATTCTATAAATACTGCGAATTATCTTGCTTCATTTATTAAATGAAATGTATATCCTTTCAATTATAAACAAATACTCATAAAACGCGGAATTTCTTACCGAATAATTAAACAGTCATTGGTTAATTTAAAGTTGACCAATCAGAAGTCAAGAACATAATGTACCCATGTATATATGCGAAAAGTCCAACGATGAAAAAATAGTGCAAGCCAATATTTCGAATTTAATTGATATTGTGATTTTGGTAAAATGTATGTTTTACGATTTTTTTTATTTTGACAACTCACATTAGTATTCGTCTGCCTACTGATGATCGATAATAATCTGATTTTTTATAATACATTCATAATACTGTTCGTTGCATCAAAGTGAAGTGTATGGTTTTAATTTCAAATATTTTATGAATTTAATCTTAACTTCTTATCACGTGTTGCCAAGATGAATACTTCGGTCCAACCTGCGATATGATGGAGTAGTTTTTAAAACGTTCATTTTCAATTTTAAGCTGATGTATCCCGACATTATTCTGTATATATTCTGTATATCTAATTGCAACTGGCTACATAGTTCTTTCAATTTACAGAATTGATGAAAACCTATAAACTAGATGACCAACTATTTGATCATTAAAGTTTGTCAAAATTAGCTGCCCCAAGCACCGAATGACAGAACGCGCGGCAAAGCCCCTAGTTTTTGTTACATTTTAGTCGATATATAATGTTGCATTTAGATTATTTTATATTATTTTTAATTTATATATATGAAATATATGGCGTTAATTTGATTGTTCCATGATATAATGGAATTGATGGTGACGCCCGGACTTTTTATCATTTTAACGAACGGTATTACAACAACCTAGGCCCCGATCGGTGATTCGAATAGATCTGTGGTGGAACGTATTGAATTGAAACCAGTTTGACAAGTAAAAACGTCTAGAGACTTGGAGACGTATTATATATAGTAGTATAATATATCAAGTTCCATTTAAAAATAACCCTCGTGCATTTGAAAATATTTATTCAGATCTAGGAATAGAACAAATGGTCCATATTCGAATACAAAGTCATCATCTGATTTTATTGAATAGATCTCCTGAGACTTTTCTATAGATCTGTTTTGATCAAACTTTGAGCGTATTTGTTTTATATATATATATATATATATATATATCACTCGCGGAAAAGTGCACCAAAAAATATTTTTTTCTGTCATCTTATATTTGCATTACAATCTGTCATCAAGACAAGAAGTAATTTCTTATAAAGAAGGATATCCATTGATATTTTCCTTCTAAAAGTTTAATTTTAATAAAAAATATAATAAGTTATTACTTCGACCCGTAACCAAAGGTTGGGATCGAAGTATTGAATTTGGTCATCCGAAAAAAAAAATGACACCTACTTTTTTCATGAAATCTCCAC
>JAPYZR010002681.1:0-48935 GCA_030522945.1 Trichopria nigra
TGTTCCAGATATGGTCATATATAATTGAGATATAACGATATATGACCATATATATACATATATACTTATATCCGGTCAAAATCCATATATAATTATATAATTATATTTTGACCGGATATAAGTATATATGTATATATATGGTCATATATCGTTATATCTCAATTATATGTATATGACCATGTATAATTATATATGGATTTTGACCGGATATAAGTATATATGTATATATATGGTCATATATAACTATATCTGAATCCATTTTTTCCCGGGCAGTCACACAACATTACTTCCGTAAGTTTGTGTTAGTATGCACACAGTCTATAGACAAGAAATTTACAAACGGGTTACGTAAGCTGTTCTGACTGCACAGAAATGTATACTTAAAAAGTGAAAAGAAGATTTTTTAGCGTGTTTTTGCCTCGCGGTTGCGAAACCGGTAGTAAAGATTTAAAGAAGACAAAATTTAGACGAAAAAATGTTATTTTTTTTTTTTTTATCGGGGGGGGAAGATGTTACCATGCAATGTAAATCATATTGCAGCGTGCATTGCTATCTTTATTATAATTAATTAAAGTTTACTAATTTCCAAAGTAAGCATATCAGTTATTCATACTAAATTATAGTAAATGGTAGTAAAATGTGTAGTAAAATTACGCAGGACCCGGGAACAGCGAAAAGTTAAAAGTTGATCTTCATTAAACTTCGACTTGACTTGGTCAATCAACAAAGTTAACTTATTCAATCGATATAAAAAGCATGCATGTTGGCCAAAGAAGAACAGTTTAACCCATTTCGACGACCATTCTCATTGTTCATTGATAATGCATCTCGTGTGTGGCGGGGGTATGGATGAAAAAAAATGTAGATGTAAAATCGATGGCCCATGCCAGTACAGACCTGTCCAGTGCAGCCCGGCAACGCACGCACATCTGTATATGTATAGGAGCGTCTCGGTATATAGACGTTCTTCCAGTCATTGTAACGGTAATCAACGGGCTTAGCATTTTGGCACGGCATATAGGCATTTAATATTTCCGCGAAGTGCGTCGTCTTGGTCGGCCTTAGCTTTCGATTTTAGTGCCGCGCGTCTCTCGTGGGAAGATTCCTCTCTCTCGAGGACAGGAGCAATAATGCAGAGAGAAGTGTCGATGTACAAAAGTGCACTTGACCGGACCGTTCCGGTGTGTGTGTGTGTGTGTGTGTGCGCGTGTGAGTGTGTGCGCGCTGGCGAATATATCGCAGCCCGCCCCGACAGGGGTCCGTACGTGACTTTAACCGAGTTTTTCGTCTTTCCCACGCAAGGCTGCACCTCGGCCGAATGCGCCCGGGCTTATATACGTGCTTCTGTTTTTACCGTGGCAATTTCACGGGGGAATCCCGGCAGGACCCGGAGCTTTATGGCCACCCGTCGCTTTCCCGGCGCAAAGTGCCTCGGCAGGTAGACGCATCGGCTCGTCACCTCGAAGAAAGACAAACGGGACTCGGAAGTATCCATACATATCTGTTTGTGTGTGTATGTGTATGATATAACCGACAATTTTTCAAATTTTCAAGATCGTCCACGTTCAAGATGGACGACACCGCGTGATCATCGGACCGAGACAGTCGTATTAGTATAGGAATGCTCATTAGCCGGACCAGACTCCTGAATCGCCATTTCACCTCGACGCGGCAATAAAACGCTCATCCGGCTCGGTTCGTTCCGCCATGTAGAAGCGCGAGGAATCGCGACGAACGCCGGTGGAGTTGGGGTGGGGGGGGGGGGGGGGAGGGGGGGAACAACAATAACTCGGATGCCTTGGGAAAACGCACGCTCGAGCGGAATGAGACAGATACGCGAGTATATGGGTAATAGATTTTTGATGCAGGAAGTCGAATAGGAACCACGGAGAGCGACCGAGACTATATAGAAGGAATCTATATAGGAACAATCACGAATCGGAAGCGATTGAAGAAGATTTCTCCAGCATCACGGAAACGATTCCTAGGAGGTCGCTTCAAATTGTATCGCATTTTTCAGCCCGTAGCCCATTCACGTCACACCCATGAATGGATATCAGCGTTGGAGGGTCGACGAATTTCCGGGCGTTTACTTCGGAAGTACTCCGCGAAACAAAACAAAAAAATGGCCGATCATTTCATAAACAGGAATGTCTATATATATAGGAACCGTTGCCTGATGTAACTTCCTACTATACTACAATGGGTTTCGGGAAATTGGAATAAACGACGAATTCACTATACTATACGAGGAGGATATTCGTCGTCGCGGTGAATCTTTTTTGTAGGTCATATACTCATATAATATCTCTCGTCTCCATTGACGGTGATTTACGACGAGACATAATTCGGCGATCGCGTTCATCGGGCATTGTCGTTCCTTCCGGATTTTTGTCGGATGAATCGGGCCATCGGCAATTACGCGGTCGATCCTCGACCATCCGCTTCCCGTTCGACCGTTCCGTCAAAATGCGAGCCTGGAAAAGTTTGACTTTATTGGACCTTAACCAGGATCGAGTTAGGATCTCGTTTCTTTTTTTTTTTTTGCGCGCGGGAGGAGCGATGCTACTTTTCATATCAACGAAGATTGGGACGAGAGTGTCGCGATGGGCAGCAGGATGGACCCAATCGAGGAATTGATCAGATGCGGAAGCTCCGCGGCTCGAGAGATCGCATATGGTCGAGGATCGGCGTGACGAGAGCATTTCGGTACCGTAAACCGCGCAGGTTTTATTCAATCGCGTCCGGAGAGTCGCGTGTTTTGGTCCGTGCTCAAGGAAGCCGAATGCAACTTTTTGAAGAGTCGTAAAGAGGGATCGTCAGGAGGAGGAGGAGGAGGGATCACCGCGGGGTCACGCATATCATAAGCGCATGTGTATACACGTGGTAGGTGCGTCGAACCGACGCGTTTCGGACGGTTCGACGCTCTCGAAGGAGGCGAAACTGCTCTCGGTCGATCACGCGACTCGAGCGTAACGCAAAAACGAATTAGACTGAGGACGTTAAGCTGCGAGGATATTGACTTCCTCGTTGCCTGGCGGCGCGCGCCCCCCCGTTGTTGTCGTGCCGTATGAGCGCGCCGAGAAAATTGGGGTCTCTCGCTCGTATGCTAATTGAACGCGCCGGTTTTATAATTAAAAAGCTCTCCTCTCGGCTCTAATGAGATCGCACTTACAAGACCGGACGATACACGGTTGGCCGGTCGGCGTACGTTGCTGGATGCTTTCGAGACGACGATTATATATAGGAAGCGACTACATTCCGTCCTTATGTCTGGGATGGATGGATGTTTGCCGAACAGATACGCCAGTCCATATTTACAGGTTGTTTGTCAACTGTTCCTACATATATAGTAGTCCAACAAACGTATGTGGTCGTATCGGTACAGACATTTTGTCAGGGATGAATAACGGATCGCCCGTCAAAGTTGCGGTTCGTTTTACAATTATCCCCTGAGAAATCCACTTGGGAGACGGCTCGTCGTCCGACGTCTTGCAGTCTGCGCGTCGTCGCCTGCTGGGTGCCCTTAACTTTGTAATGGCCGCGAGACGAGGGGATGCGGAAAGTGACCAGAGAGAACTTTATAGGAGAGTATCCGAGCAAATTTTTGAACTTTCATGAAGTAACGGTAATGATAATTCATGATAGAAAATTGGGATTGGGTTAATGTCGTTGAGTAACTAGTAAGGTAATTAAAGTCAGTTTGACATTTATGTCATACTTTATATAAATATATATAAGATCAATTTAATGAACTGTAATGGCCATCAAGAAAGTTTGAAATAAACTGTTAAGTTGAAGTTAATGAACGGGAAAAGTTGAATTAATAAATGGAAGGTTTAGTCGATGATAGTTAAGTTAATTTACTAAACCTGCACTGAAAGTTGGAAGTTGAATATGATTTTAACTTTTCAATTAAGTTAACGTTACTAAGTTGACTGCAAAGTTAACTTGATCGTGTTAAAAGTCGACAATACAATTTGTAACTGTACAACGAGATTAGCATCATTCGGTTGAAAGTTGTAACTTTTCTAATCTTTTCAACTCGGTTATTAATCACGTCAACCTTTGAATATACTTTGTATCTTACGATAATTAAGAAACATGATTGAAAAGTTGAACGTTAAATGTAGTGTAATTTACTTTTCAACACAAGTTACTTAAGTTTATTCTCAGTTGAAAATTACATATTATTTGCAATTTTCAACTAATATCAGAAATTACGTAATCTTACCTTCTTGACTGTTACTTATCAAGTTGACAATAACATATAACTTAAACTTTCCGACTAAGTTTTAATATTGACTTTTCATGTGCTACATTCTTGTGCTGACTTTATCGATTTGAAAGTTATGTGTAACTCTATAACATTTCTCCCAAGTTATTTATCAAGTTAAATGTTAAATGTATCTTTAACTTTTCGTTTAAACGATCAATCGTTAAATAGAACTTTGAATTATCGAAGAAGTTAACTTTATTCACTTAAAAGTTACATATAAGTTTAACTTGTCAACTAAGTTATTTTACAAAGTTACAAGTTAAATGTAACGTTAACTTTTTGTCAAAGTTCATTTGATCGAGTTAAAGCTTCAATAAAGCGCTGGCAATCTTTAAGAATGACTTGGAAACGGAACACTATGGATCAATGAAAAAATAAATGATAATTCAATTCTTTGTTCTGGTAAAACTTCATTTTCGCTTTTAGTTCCTTGAAGAAATTTCTTTTTTTTTAATTTCTAATCAATTAATTTAAAAGGACAAACTAAAAGTACATTTTATTAAGCGAACCAAACCAAAAACCAAAATAAAAATACATATTCAAAACAAAAATAGATGAAAGATAAAAGTTAAAATTTAACAACTTAAAGATAATTTGTCACAAGTTAAAATAATTTAAGGAAAATGTGTTTATAAATTTGTCAAGTTGTTCAATTTGAACTTGAGTTAGTTACAATCTGCGCAAAGTTTAAACTCGTGACTAGACTATCTTTAAGTTACTAACTTTTATCTTTTAACGGTTATCTTTTAACTTTTATCGTTTATATTTTAACCGTTACCTTCAACGCCTGTTTTCTTTTTTCTTTTTTTTGTTTTGAAGTTAAAATTGTTGAACTTTTCAACGTAACTTCTAACTTTTTATTTAAGCACTAATGGTTGATGGCCCTATTCAATAGGTTATCATCATCATTATTGTAACTGATTTCAGAATGTCATTTCAAAATCGAACATCTAAAATCTGTCGTTCGAGAATATCGGGCAAAAATCATAAATTTAGAAGAGATATCCGTCAAAATGGCTGAAACCCAAAGTTTACAACTTTCTAAAGTTCATTTAATCGATATATAATAGCCGTCGAGAAATATCAGAATGCGTCGATATTTGGGGAAGTATTTTTCAATTAACCTCAATAATGGTTCTCAACCGTTTTGTCGGAATACATTTTGTCCGACTGAAAGAAAACGATCCGGCATCTCCGCATTATTCACGCTTCGGTACCAGACTCCGAGGCTCCTGTTTGGTATACACTGTATATATACTAGTAGTCGCTTCGAAATGCTTCTTCGTGCATTGACGGGTGTCGAGAACGAGACTAGACACACATTCTGGGTAAAGGAATATTCCTAAAATATTCCTAAATATTTTTAAAAGGATTAAAAATAATTAAAAATTGATTCATTTCTTCTATAGGATGAATACTTCTGAATTCTTGTTAATCCAAGTTTTGATGAGTCGATCATCATCATCATCATACAACGACGTTGGCGCGTAACGTCAACAAGACGCCAAGAAGGTATCGTTCACAGAGATCCATTTCTCTAACGAGAACGGAAGCCACCTACCGGCGACAAAGATAAACTCGAACCTTTTAATAGAACGTTTAACGCTAATCAGAAATTCTAATACGACTCTTCCGTAATTTTTCTAAATACGGATCATCATTGGGAATAATAAAGGAAGTTAACGATTGGATAAAATTTGACGACGGCAGCCATTGAAGCAGTCGACGAAAGGGGGCGCTTGACTTACTTATTCATTCTTGGTTTATTACTCACTGTCAGAATTGCAAGCAAAAAAAAAAAAAGAAGAAAACAGCAAAAACGAGGAATAGAGAAGAATACACATGACCGCAGCGTTTCAGGTGATGAACGAGGCAGGAGTCCGTCGCGGCGGCATACATAAAGAGGAGTAGAAGGATTAGGGTAATAATTCATAACCGACGTCGATCGATATCGGAGCGGCGACCGACGCGACCGATAAAGCGCGAAAAATCGTGTCGGGGCGAAATGGATAATGGAGAGTAGAAAAAAAGGAAAAAAAAAAAAAAAAAAAAGAAAGGGAGGCTCGATTTCCGCAAATGAATTCGTAAGAGCGTCGCTTCTCGCGCTGACGTCACTTCCTGGAAACGGGGCGCGTTGTAAAAGCGGCTGGAATACGTGTATATATATATATATATATATATATATATATATATACGTACATCGGTGTCGGCCGACGGCCGCTGCGTATATGCTCGCTCCCGTTTGGTGGCGAAGATTAAGAGTGAGAGAGAGAGAGAATCTCGAGACGCTCGTAAGATCCGCGTCGTGTTATGGGAACTAAAAAAGTCGCCGACTGCGCGCACACACATATATAAATAGAAAACGCATTTAAACCGCGAAATAAGGGCAACGACATTCGTATTTGGACAACCGGCGAACCGCGACGGCTCTCGCGGCCGCGGTCCTTTTTGCGACTCGCCGTTTTCCGTTCCACTCTTCGTCAATGGGACGCGTCATAAATATACGGATCGCCGCGGATCATGAATGAATGACTTCCTTATGGGGGACGAGATGAGGAAGAATCACAAGCGACGACGTTGGGGTAATCCGTTGCCCAGCATCAGCAACAAATAACGCGGATCGCCATTTACGCGCTGCACGGCGGGTGTAACGGCGAAAAGTCCGATTGGCGCCCTTTATACCGCGCCCGCGAAACGTATATATATATATATGTAAGATCTGGAGGAGAGATGCTTGAGATGTTTCCAGAAAGACAGAGAGTAGTTGGCAGTAGCGAAGCGTGCCCTTTCGCGTTTATTTCCGAATAGTTGTCGGTGCGTAATTGGTCCTATTCGCTGCCAAGTATACAGCGGTTAAAGGGTTTAAGCGGTGCCGATTATTTATCGTGCCAATTGTATATAAAGGAGACGAAAATGAAGGAAAATCGCGGAAGAAATAAGTCGCACGAGCGAGTTGCAGGTGCGCTATTGTATAGTAATGATTGGGTTTCGAGTCCGTTGCGGTACTCGCGTTATCGAGCAATTATCGGAAACTCGTCGCGTATACGTATAAAACCGTTAAAAAGGCCAGAAACCACCAATGATAGTGCGTGGAGGAGATGTGTTTGTAATTTGTCGGTTGGTTTTGTGTCTTTGAGGTAAATTGTCGCGTCTGAAATAATGGGGATTTTCATCGATCAGTCGTAAGGTACGCCGTTGACGGCGCTTTAGCCAAGATCAATTCGTAAGGGTTGAAAAAGTAATGATGATGATGATGATGATGATGATGATGATGATGATGATGATTATGATTATGATGATGATTATGTCTAATGGTGATGATTATGACGATGATGATGATGATGATAATATATTATATTAGCTAAAAAAAAAAGTAAAAAAAAAAGTAAAAAAAAAAGTTTAATGTTGATATATTAGAAGGTTAAAAATTACTTGTAATAAATAGTGATAAAGTGATTACGTCTCAAAATCGACAATGTATACAGTGCATAAGTCCATCCTTGTTTAAGAGGGCTTGTTTGCATTAGACTTTACTTTCAGAGTCAATTTTCATGTTGAATTCAAGATTTCAGTCCCATTTATTGGCTAACATTTAAGCATTTCTTTTTACAGTGTAGATTACCTTTAAGTTATCAACTTTTAACTTTTATCTTTAACGTGAATATTTTTTACTGTTAACGATCAATTAAATTATTGTTTTACTTCGAAAATATTGAATTTTGTTAACAATTAATTTTAAAAGTTAGTTGAAAGTTAGCATGTAACTTTTGAGCGGTTGTTCAAGTTGATCAAGTTGAAAATTTAAAGTTATATATAACTTTCGACTTGATAACCGGTAAAGTGAAAGTTAGAGCTTAGTTGAAAAGTTAAAATTATATTCAACTTTTAACTAAGTAAAGTTAACCTGTTTACAATGTAAAAATTATATTTAACTTTAAATTTGAAAACAGGTAAATGTGTAAAGCTTGGTTGAAGAGTTGAAATTGTATTTAACATTTTAATAACGTTAATTAATATTTGACTGTTAAGTTGATAACTGGAAAAGTTAAAGCTTAATTGAAAAGTTGAAATGTTGAAATTGTATTTAACTTTTGACTTAGTAAAGTTAATCTTATTGCAAAGTTACAACTATATTTAACTTCTTAAAATTAACTTTTTTTTTTTAAGTGAACTTTATATTTAGACTTTTAACTAGATTAACTTTAACTTGATTGAAAAGTTAAAATTGTATTTAACTTCTAAGTTGATAAAGTGGTAAAGATAAAGCTTAGTTGAAAAGTTGAAATTACATTTGGCATTTTAACTTAATAATATTGATTCGTTTAAAAAGTTAAAATGATGATTTTGACTTTTAAGTTGATAACTGGAAAAGTTAAAGTTTAGTTGAAAAGTTGAAATTAATTTTTAACTTTCAACTTGGTAAAGTTGACTTATTTGAAAAGTGAACATTATATATATATATATATATATATTAAAAAATTAAAATTATATTTAACTTTAAACTTTTTAATTTGGTTTCGTTAACTAACTTACTGATCTTGAGTTGATAATAACAGTTGACTTAATTTACTTAAAGTTAACTGTAAAAGTCAATCAGCATATATTCTACCTCGAGATTCGTTATTCCCAATAATATATATTATACGAACGCTTAGTACATTTGTCATCAACACTTAAAAAAAAAAAGAACATCTCTATATCTTTACACCAGTATATATACGGTATATACTTAATATCCGTTTATCCTCCGTTGATGCTTATCATATACCGTCGACGACGTAAAATGTGAAAATACCTCGAGTTCCGGAAAAGTACACGACTCCGCGGGTTGACGAAGAGAATGAATAATCCTCGTATCATTCATGCGCGTGGTGCTCTTCGGCGATAAATTTATCAAAGACAACGCAGCTATATAATTGCACCGCTCTCTCGGGCAGATTTGGTTTACGATATCCCCTATGGATGGAAGTGGTTGGTCGGAGCGCCAATTATTGCGGGTAATCAAAGAGGACGACGCCTCGTGGAATAGGTTATTCCCATCGAGACGAAAATTATCGACGTTGTTCTTCGGTTATTCCCTCTTATCCCTCGCGCGCACATGTACAGGAATATCGGATTTCATTGGAGAACCTGTTTTCGAGACTTTATTTCTTCATTATTATATTCAATTTGTTTACGTCAGCCGAAGGTCGGAAAGGCTTCGATTTACGCCGTCGCCGAGGCGTCCCTCCACCTCCTCCTCGAACGCTCCCTCAGCGCCGCCGCGATTAGATCGGAATCGGCGCTCTCGGACGTTTCAATAAAGAAAGTTATCCGCCGAAGAATTCGAGCTACCATCACGGAGGTCGGTATATCGAACGCCTCCATCTCGGAAAAATCCCGAATTCCGAAGGCGCGCGCAAGCCGGGGCACACGACGGACGGCGGCGGAGGCGAGATACTTTTCAGTGTGCCGATCCGTAAGTGCGATAATTTCGACGAATTTCACGGTTTATCGCCCGCATAAACATTATCACGGCTGATGTTGGAGGGACGTCGAAAAAGCGGTGGCTGAAATTTACCGCGACGCTTACAAATGAAACCTCGTAACGTTTGGGCAAATTGCAGCGATCGATCGTCGCTGACTCTCGAGGCGCGAAAGTGACTGCCAAGAATTCGCGAATAGTTGGGGAAACGGTTCAATTTTAGAGTACGAGAGAAAAATGGAATCATTTCCCAGACGATTTCGATTCTCCGTCCGAAAGCAAAAAGAAGAAGCGGTGGCCAACACCAGGACAGGAATCGCTATACTCCTCCGTGCGTTGCTTTACGGCGACGACGGCGACGACGCAGAGATAAAAATGAAACGAGGAGGAGGATAGGAGGACAGCGGCGGCGACGGCGAACATTGTTTCCGAGAAGCGTCTTTGCATTACAAATGACGGCTACTCATCGAGACAAGGATACACGTCGTCCTGTCTCCGATCGTCCATCCTCTCGTCTTCGATGACTCGAAGAGGTCCTCTCACCCATGCGACGCCGAGCGACGAATTATAATAAAGCCGCGTGTCTAAAAAAGAGAAAAACCATCATCGACCGCTCGTATTTTCGGGGCATCGTACGACAGCGCCATGTCGTAGTAGGCCAGGCCTCCGAATTAATGTGTCGCGCGCTGCGGAATGACACTTTTATTCGCTCGTGATACGACTTGAAGAGGAACGTTGGATGGACGACGCTTCCTAATCCCTTTGTGTTGAAGTTTTGGTCAATGGAATTGACGAAGTTTCGGTCAATTGAATTTACGAATTGTTTGTCCTAGGAGGTAGTAAGTCGAATGGACGATTGCTTCTCTTCGGGAGAAAGCGGTAGTAACTATGCAGTAAACCTTTCACTTAACTTTTGGGACTCGGGACTCGTGCCGTTGCCAGTCCCATTTCACGTCGGAGCCACCTACTGGAAGTCGGCGATAACTGATCAGACTTTGGAATTATATCTATCGGTTGGACGGATATCTTTTATTCCAAGGCTTGGGTGAATGGGACCAATGAAGTTCGGATCAATGACCTTGAATTCGTCCATCAGTTGGAAGATGTTGGATTATTCCAACCCTTCAGGTTGGAACCGATGAGCTTTAGGTCAACGGAACCAATAAAGTTTGGGTCAATGCAATCGATGAAGTTTGGATCAATGGAACCAGTGAAGTTTCGGTCAGTGACCTTGAAATTGTTGACCTGTTGGCAATATAGATTATTTTCAGCCATTCCGGTTGAAGTTTGGGTGAATGGAACCCCGATGAAGTTTGAATCAAAGGAATCAACGAAGTTTGAGTCGATTTCGTTTGCCCCAATAACTTCTGCTGGAATTTGGGTCGATGGAATCGCTGGACTTTGTCGATGATTTAAGTCAAAAGTCGTAGTCTGGCCAATGGACGATTGTTTTTCAGAAGAAACCAGAAGTAATTTCAGTGAAGTTTGCGGTTTCCTTGGTCACCCATTCTATCGATCCTGAAAATTATTTCATTTTAATCGCAGTAAACCAGTCAGACATTAGGGTCCGTCGTAACACGACTGCATCGTATGGTTTTCGTTATGGGTTTGGAAGCTACTTATTAATTTCCGCCAAGAAAAGCATCGACATTCAGGAAATTCCTTCGTACGCGGAAGACAAAATTATCAAATTGTCGTATGAAAGTGTATTCGATAAACGGTTTATAAACGACAAGAAAAAAATCTTTGCTGCGCTTTTATTCGAATTTTGTTCTGGCGTTCATTGATTAAATAAAGGAGATCTCTTTCTTGCTCGAACATTCCAACGACAACATCAAACGACCGTGTATCTCCCTCCGCCAATAACACTTCTGGGAGTCGTTAAACTTACGGAATATTTTATAAACATCTCAACGCTGAAAAAAGTCCGATAAGTCAGACCGAGTGTGCGATATTGCGCGTGTGCGTCGCACCGTTCGAGATCTGTCCGGTATTCGTTATCGGTCGAGCGCATTCCAGCATTCGTCGCGTGAAAAAATATTATCGAAGATGGGCAGAGGCCGATATCTAGGCGAGAGCACACGAGACCTCCTCTCGTCCTAGGGACCCGACACGCCTGATATTTTCAGGCCAATTAGGCGTTCATCGAGAAATAATGGGGAACACCCGCGCTCGCATTCGCACAGATCGCGCTTGAGGATACGCGTAGCGTATATATATATATATAGCGAAGGAGACTCTGGGGGCCAACAATTGTCCAAAAGCGTGCCGCGAGATATTCAGTCAGAAGCTACCCAATAAGCAAAAAGATGTCTTGAAGATATCTCCAAGATATCTTTCGATCCTGGCAAGATATCTTAAAAATGTCGAATAGATATCTAAAGACATCTTTTAGATATCTTTTTAAATAAAGACGTCTAAAAGATATCTTTTAGATATGCATGTCTCCAAATGTTTATTGGGTAGAGATGAGGGGGGGGGGGGGGGGGGGGGGGTAGTTTCGCTTCGCGGGGGCGGCGGCCCCTCTTTCTTGTGGGAGAGGGGGGGGGAAGGAGCTGGTTACATCGAAAATTGCTCTCTTCGTGCCCAGTGACTTAATTACGCATTTCCTCGCGATTTATGGTCACCCGAGCATTGTTTCGCAACGCCACTTTCCCGTAAAACTGACGCATCGACGCGACAGCGAGGCGACCTGCGGTGCGATTTTAGAAGAAGAAAAAGAAAAAATAATAATAATAATAAAATAAAAGCGAAACTTCGTAGCGCGTGTGGTTATGTTATACGCTCGCATCGCAATATCGACGAATTTCGGCTGCTGCTGCTGAGGATGACGTCACCGATAGAGTGAAAAAAATTACGTAAAACCGCACTCGTCTTATAGTATAATATATATATATATATCGCTCTTTTGTAGCTCCGGTCCGCTTTCGCGAAAATCACTGTCGAGTTTGTTTTCGATATGTTTTTCAATGCCGTTGTTCGTGTTGTTGACCCCATAAGCGAGCATCGAATTGGGTCACTTGACGTCACCGCCATCTGGCGTGAACGTGGTTACATTGTTTTCAAGATATATATATATATAAAGGATTGCAACGTAAGAAATAGAAGTGAATTATTACGTAATAAGAGAATCACGAGAATGCGCGATTCGTTCACGTATTCATGTGTAGAGAGAGAGAGGGAGAGAGAGAGAGAGAGAGAGTACCCAACGTCGGGCGCCATGCTTTATACAGATTGCACGAGGGAGGTATGCGTGTATTTCAAAGATGAATCAGGATTTGACGTTTGGTAGTGTCCGTCCGGTGGTGACGCTATTATAATATAGTTGGGTTTCGAAATTGCCAAAACAAGCCGCGAAGAAAAATGACTACTTAATTGAAATCCGAGAGTTTTAACGCGTCGTTTTTATCAGCTTGTAATGTTAGGTGGTTAACATTTCATGCTTTTCTGTATCATTCAATTTTATGACATGTTATAATATTATAAAGCTGTCGGTGTTCGGTGTAATTCTAGATGTTATGATGAGTAAATCTGAATATGATGAATACGATAAATTCGATGATAAAAGCCAAGATAGCGAAGAAAATCGGAGAACACATGGCACGCGTATATTATGATGTATACTTTACATTGTAATTGTACATAGTATACATACATATATATATATATAAATATATATAAATATAAATGTAATATTGTAATGAAGATTTCCTGACAAAGTTAACATAAATATTTCGAAAAAAAAACATGTGTGTGTGTGAATGTGTGTGTATAAATTGTATACATACCATATATTTAATTTAAATATATTTGCATTAAAATTTTAATTTCAAAAAATTGATATGTTTTTTTAAATACTTTTGTTTTGTAAATAATTTAGTCAAATTTTCTTTTTTTGGATTTCTGTGTTTATTTTTTTTTATTTCATTGAATTGTGTATTTTTTCGAATTTTTTCGTGTGCTTGTAAAATGAATTTCCAAATAATCAAAAATAACTTTTCAGTTTTACCCTGTTTTATTTTTTGTTTCTAAAATTAATTTATTTCTTGGCTTGTTATTATTTTTTTGTATTTTGCCAGTTTTTGGTAGTTTTGAAAAATTTTCAAATTTTTCAATTTTGAACAATATTTTTGTTATCGCTATTTTGAAGTAATTATTATTTGTTTTTGACAAATTTGGTAAATGTCATGTGCTTTCGTCAACCATCATCAATGTGAAATTGTCAATCTATGGATAATATAGTTAACAAAATAGATTTATCCAAAATTGAAAAATGCTAAAATTTGGAAAATAAGAAAAAAAATTAAATGAGTAAACCTAGAAATAAAAGAATTATTTTAGAAACAATCGAAAATTATTATGCATACAATACACAAAAAAAAAAAAATGGAAGTATATTTAAAAAATATATTATTATTTTTTAAATTAAAATTAATGCAAATATTTAAATAAAGTATATGACAATTTACACACACACACACACACTCTTTTGTGTTATAATTCTCGCCATTCGAAGTACCTTCTTAGTTTCGGTAAGATAATTTAAATTTAAAAGCTCAAAATTACGAAACACCTATAAAAAAACAGGGTTCTTCGATAATATCGAAATTTAAATAAAAATATTCTTCCAATAAAACTGCATAATAATAATTCTTGTTCTATATAGCTTCTTAATGCGAATATTTTTCTTTTTCGCATTTTTCAAGAAAATTTATATTTATATTTTTCGAATTAAAATACATTAAAATATCTATAAAAATCATGTATTTAACAAAAAACAAAAATATATATATATATATATTGTTTTGTTTACGATTACGAAATGTAAAGAATTGCTCCTGCATGTTAAGGGGCACCCTCTACATGAGACATATAATTTTCTGCACCTAATTAAATGTATCATTGTAATGTTTAAGTTTTTAATCGTTGCATAAAAATTTTTTTTTTTTTTTTGGCAGGAATTTATGAACCTTTGTATTTCGTATTTCAACGTGGTCGATACGTGAAGTTAGTTTTTTCAAATTATAAAGCGGCAAACCGTTATATCACTATCAAAAACACTAATGTAAATGTATTGTATATTACGGGAAATAAATTAAAGCGTATTCTATTCTATTCTAATCCTTACCATTTGTAGGCCATTTTCGTCGATTGTCGTAAAAAAACACGACGACCCTCGCCTACTTTTGCCGACTGACAACAATTAACATTTATCAATTCGTCATGTTCCCACGATTGACAATATTCGTCCGTTGTAATCAATTTTCAATAACGTCGATGGATTAGAAGCAGTTGCAGGGACATATATGTATATATACCGGGTGGATTCAAGGAAAGCGTATGTAGGCCTACGATAAAGGACACGAACATTGTCGTCCATTAACATGGCCCTAAGTTCGATTTCCTCGAATCCACTGCTCGGCATATAGACGACGAATGTTCGATTGCACCGCAATATCGCCGAGTACATCGTTTGGTGGTAAAATGTAAATTGATTTGTTTCATTTCATTTTTGTAATTGTTTTTATTCGTTTATTTTTTATTTTTTTTTTTAATTTTGTGTTTTATTACTTCGAACGATACCGTAGAATTGGATCGAGGTATTATTAGATTAGATATTAGAATATATCCGTAATAAAATGGTTAGGTTAGGGCAGATGGCAATAATACGTAATCACGAAAATAATTTTAAAACACCCGTAAACATTATCGATTTATTATTGAAAAAATTGATCGATGACTCGAAATTAGCGGAAAAACCTACAAAATCTCATTGCTATCGAATTTTTTTTTAATCGACCAATTATAAGCCGATATATCTGCGCCATCTTACGCAAAAGAATCCGTTGGAATTAAAAAAAAAAATTGTATCTTGCTTTCTTTATTGCGAGTTAATGATGATTTTAGGGAGAGCGCCCCCTACATGGTTTACTATCGTGTAGGGGGCGCTCGCCCTGAACGTGCAATAAAGTACATCTCATGTAAATTACTCGTGTAATTAATAAATATATGTACACTTTCACGGTGTATGTATATATACGTATATATGTGTGTAGGATAGAAATAATAACGATTATTATATATCGCAGACTTGGAGAATTTTCGACTCTGAAACGCGAGCTTTTTCTCTCCAATGCACACCTTGCGCGCCGCGCCACGTCCTTATAATTATCGATCGATTTTCAGTAATTACACGACTGGAGGCCAACAGTGGCCGGGCAAGGGTGAGTAAACACTTTTATTATGGTTTGAAACGTATATAGAGCCCCGTTTTGTGTGCGCGGGAACGGCCCTAAGTAAGCAAGCGAGTAATCGGCCGTGTGCCACACGAGCGCAAAATAAAGTCTGCGACCCGTAAAAATAAACTGGAGAGAGAGAGAGAGAGAGAGACGACTATAATAGGAGGCTTCCATACAGAAGAAAAACTCGGGACGATTTAGATTAGAAATTAACACTACCCCCCCGTGCCCCCCTTTAACTAAGCGTTAATGGGCGTAAATATTGGCTTAAGTCCCTGACTCGCCAGACAGAGTCGATCATCACGTATAGGCCTTTACTGTATGATCGAGATGAGTACATATATTGTCATCGTTATATATACTCATGGTGTTGATCGAGGAGAAGAATCGGTTTACTTTTTTGTGGTCATTAACGACAGGTGATGATGAATTTGGTCGATTTTTCACGTTGAAAGGTGACGATGATCGATATTTCATTCATTATTTTTGAATGTCTTACGACGTTATGACAAGTCTGTTTTTTTTTTTAATTTTGAAGAAAATTTGGTAACATCAACCATGCAAATTTTTGTCAATCAGAAGAATGGTTGTATTGTACCGACAATACATTTTGTCGGCGAATAATTGGGCGAGTCAAACAAAAACAATTGGTTGCGTCGAGAAGCCAGAAGAAAGCCGATTTATCTTGAATTTACGACGTATCGATTAAATGTCATTATAGCCAAATATTTCGACGAATGTGCAACAATGATGTAACAACCATTTTAGGCATCAACGTCTTATATATATATATGTATATATTATATCAACGTCTTTAGGTTAAGTTATCGCGACCGAGTATATACTCGCGGTCAAATCTTTCAAGTAAATTATTGTTGAGGTATGCGTTCTTGAAGTTATACGAAACGGTAAAACAAAACAAAAGATTTCCCTTTTTCAATGGCAATTGTCTGGATATAATTCTCTCTATATTATCACATTAGACGATTTTCTTATAATTCAAGTATTATTACAGATGTTTGTCGAAGCAAACCACTCTCTGAATTTCATCTATTTACTCAGTTGTTCAAATAGTTGTTGGCTTGACCTCGAGTTTGACCAATTCATCGGGTAATTTCGAACGTATTGTTTCTTAATTGAAACTCTACAATATCAAAACATAAACATTTTCCTTCTCGGAATTGTGTACATTTATTATATTGTTTACCTTGTCAAGGGCAATCCTCCTCATTAAGAATCTGCCGCATGACTCGATACTTTAAAGCGCTGCAAGTGTTGAAAAAACATACCACCACTCTTCCGTTTCGAGGTAATATTTTAGATTATTTCAAGTATACGGATTATTTGACTAATCCATCATTTGGTAAATTTGACCGAACGATTTCTTATAATTTAAATTGTCAATTTAGACATTATATATATATATTCTATTCAATCTGTTTTGTTTATATATATAAACTATCTATCATCTGACTATTCGATTTTATTTAATCCGGCGAAACAATTTTTCATCATAAACCTGTATTTTTTAACAATAAATGTATCATTTATTACTTCCATCTAAAATAGTATTATTTTTACTAAATATTTAGTTAAGTTGAACCCGTATTACAAGACTGAAACAGTAGTACACGACTTCCATGCATTTCACGCGACAAGCATATATTTAGTTACAATAACCGAAAGATTACTTGATGAAACTAAATATGTCGTTGATTTAAGCGATTTGTCAGGGCGTAATGACACGAAAAAAAGTATTGTTGGTACAACCATATTATCGTTGTCACAATCATACTATAATTATCACAACCATTCCTCAGGTTGGTACAACCATAGTATGGTAGGCCAAAAATACTTTTCTTTCAGTATGTATATATATATATATATGTGTGTGTGTGTAGAAAAATCCACTGAACTTTTTATTTGTTTGTTTGTTATAGATGTATACATTTATATACAGTGTGTCCGCAAAGTTTGCCAACGGTCGAATATCTCGAGAGAAATAAGGGCGCTAGAATGGAAAAAAAAACACTTTAAATGCAAAAGTTTCGGGGAAATCGAAACGGTGATATGACGGTGACCTTGGACTTGACCTTCGAGGTCACTTGAAGGTCGACGTGATTTTTCAAAAATGGGAACGCCCCCCCTTCTATTTTTGCGGTCGGATTCTGAAAGAGCGGTAAATTTTACGTCCGAAGCGATAGTTTTAAAGGATTTGTAAAAAATGTGATCTTGGGAAGGTTAAGTAAAGGTCAAATGTTAAAAAATCCTCCCGAAACTGTCTTCTTTGAACTTATGCTGTGGTACCTTGAAAATCTTTACCTTGAGGTTAATTTTCGAGGTCATCTGAAGGTTATCGTAATTTATTTTGTTTGTTTATGAAAACCCTTATTTTGATGCTATTATTTAAATAGTAAAATCAATTAAAAATGTCAGTAATACGATTTCCTGATAATAGATCCAACTGTATTTCCTGTTTTCCGTATAAGAGCGACATATAAAGTTAACTCACTTAATTTCCGAACAATGCAAAAATTGGTCAAAGCAAGATATAAAATCGCAATACGAATGTTACCTCATTTTAATTTCTAAATCTTAATCTGAAAAAGAAAACACGAATGGTTAATTTCATTTACGCTTTATAAAACATATATGACATGTTAGAAATTGTTAAATCAAATTGTTTAACAATCATTTGTACTTTTACAATTCTTTCACAAACAATACCATTATGCTGTTTCAAACTTTGATATGCGAAACGCGATGGTTGAATAATTATCACTTTTTTACTGCAGCACATTAGTAAAAAAAAAAAAAAAAAAAACATTTGCGACGTTAATCACTTATCATGCGTTCATTGAAAAATAATCAAGGCATTACAATGTTCTGCAAACGAGATGGAAAAGTGTCCCTTGATTTTATGCAAATTTAAAAAATTACATCGAGTCGGTCTTCTTGCATCAACCCTGAAAGCTCGGGAAGGTCTTGTGTATAAATAGGATTGTTGTTTGTAAACACATTTTCCACAATACCCCGGCTAATGAACAGTTTCATCCAAATCGAGTGATTTTTTGCTATTTTTGTTCACCATCTTAAATACGCCATTTTGAATATGTACATATTGACTTTTGATCCATGATCAGCGTCCTCGAACTCCGTAATGACGACGTTAAGTAGAAATCATTCACGCTCGTGTGAATTATTACTTTGGAATTATATAAGTATATGAATATACATATGTTCAAGGTCAATGGTGGATTTAAGTAAATTATATTTTCCTAATTTCACGATTTTCAACTGTTTTTTTCGGTACTTTCTTTCGTTACGAGGTTAGCTTAGGGTCAATAACTGCGCTTCATTTATCCAAAGTGACAATGATAATAATCATATATTGCGAGCAGACCATTAATGTAAGAAATGGGAGCGGCGATTGGCCCAGTGGTCAGCAGAGTATCGGATTCGCAATCAGAAAATCCCCGGTCTCGACCATCTGGCATGGGGACACCTCGATATTTAATTATACATATATATAATACATTAATACAAGTGTCCAACGGCGTCGATGCTCAGTCGGTTCGGATTCCACCTTCATACAAATGTACGGGTTTCGTAGCGAATTAGGTCCAATATGGATTGACGAGAGTCGATCTTAAATAAATAAAACGTATAAGAAATGTCACCCGAAATGTCGCTGTCGATCATTAAGAAATCGTTCCACTAAGACGCGCACATCATCGTCGTTTCCGATCTTTATCGCGAGCATATTTCGAGCATTATTAATCACTTAAAGTCCGTTCTTTATTTGAGATGTAGTTAATGCATTTTTATTGGAAACGGTTCAACGAAAAGGAACGTGTGAAAAGCCGATTATGCTTAATAAGGCCACTAAGTGAGAGAGAGAGAGATCAAACGTCGAGAGTGTCGGCCGCGCCGTAAAGCGTTTTCGGTGGTCGAGGCCCTTTCGTAGAATCGTCCTTAAGGTACGATCGATTTCGCACCTACGTATACACACATATATAAGACCAAGGGTAAAACAAACAGGGCGGTCGTTCCCTTTTCGCAAGGCATTTTCCGGATTAAACGCTCGAATTTTCCACATCGTCCCGAGTCTAAACAAGACCTATTCTTACGACGGGGTTCCGTTCCTTCCTTCTCTCTTCTCTCTTGCACACTCAGGCACTCTCTCCATCACACTCATTTCAAAAACTCGTTGCTCCAGTGCCTTTTTTATCCTCAACACGCTCTGACGACTGTATGTATATATATATATATATATATATACGAAGCATCTTTTTGGGCCACCCTCTGTTTTCTTTTTCCAATTCGTGGCCCCCGAGTCCCATGGCATTTTTTTCCGAACTCGTCATCGCCGCCGTTGCTTCCCCCGGTATATACGCCCAAGTGCGCTGGCCACTTTTGTGGGACCGGCGAACTACACATATACGTGTGTACGTGTTTATGTGTGGGTATGTGTGTGGTGCCACAATGCCAATTTTGACATTATTTCTCCAGGGAATGGACCAGGGAATGGACCACCTTGGTGGCGGAGGTGACCGCCACCACCGCGTCGAGAGCGTCTCACTTTTTCTGGACGGATCGCTCGCCTCGCCGTCTTATTCTCACGGAAATTTGTAGCGCATTATATAGCCGGCCATAACGGCGAGAATTTAACGCTGTGGCGAATGTTATCGAACGTTGAATGACCGTCAATTATTCCCGAATGGCCGGTGGCAAATGTTCTTCTTCGTCTCTCTTTCACGAAAAGACAAGACACGATTAAGGCGTAACGTTCCGATTGATACGCGTAGGTGGAAAGTAAACATTGTCGAAATGAATGAGTGTCGGCAAAATGGAAGAAATGAATGAATTCGTTTTTTTTTTTTTTTTTTTTTGCTGATAAATCCACGACTTGTCCTAACGGTCGCGATGCACGAAAGCAATGACAATAACACGTCTGAGAAAGTTTGTAAATAGACTCGCGTCCGAGGGTTACGCAATGATCGGAAGGTGTCTTGAGACGTGTTTACGGCAAGCTGATTGTATCGGAATGACGAAATTGGAGGCGCCTTCGAGGTATATATCTCGAAGTGATCTCGCGTCGTATTGCATTCGCCTAAGATCCGAAGGAAGCTTAGATTAATGGGTGCGTTACCAAAAAGAAAAGAGAAAAAAGAATTAGTCACGATAATAATGTATATAGTACTTTCTAAACGTAGTACTTCCATGAACTTGATTCTTTCTGAATTTGATCGATATCGATGGTGCTTGAACCGAGTTGAATAAGATTTCATTCACGTCTCGTTTGAATACTCGTTATAAAAGCAAGAAGACTATTGGTCGTCCGATGACTGCGCGCGCAACGCGACTTTCCTCACTTGTGGGTTGTCCCGCCGCCTAGCGGTCGTTAATCGAGACTAGTAGGGTTCTACTAGTAAACTAGGACCGTTTACAAGTGCCGTCAAGTGTTTCATTGACAACTAATTGAATAATGTTTAATTGTAATATTCAGATTTATTAATATTTAGATATTTACATTAATTCGTCAGTATTAATGAATTAATGTAAACTAAAACACTAACGAAATGGAATTAGGACCGTGCCGTTTGCAGAAAGCATCGATAGACGGCCGCTAGGTGGCAGGGAAACCCGAAAGCGTAAGCAGCGAAGCGTAATCTCTATTAAATTGACGTTATTGTGGCCTCCGATGTCCGTTTTTTAAAGGTATTTTTCATCCGTTAAACGAAATTCGCCTTCTCCCTTTCTTTCTTTCTTTCTTTCTTTCTTTTTCCTCCTCCACATTTCGCGTCGTCGTCTCCTATACCACCACCACTACCACCATCGGCTACTTCCCTTCTTTGTTGGCGTTGTCTTTTTTTTATTCGTCCGCGATCTCGCGGCCTCGTCGAAATCCCCGGTCCATTGGCCATCACAGCCATCGTAGTTAGGTGGTTAATGCGGAGTTTTACGAGAAAGAGGCCCATCGTTTCGATTCGTCGGCTCGTTTGACGTTTATATACAAACGCGTTCGGTCGATGGTGTAACGAGCTTCTCGCTCGCCGGTAACGGGGGTTGCCGGTAGTGCGGTCAGATAAAGACAGCAACTAAAGAGAGAGAGAGAGAGATAGGATTGGCAAATGGTGGACGGGGAAAGAGGACGAGGATGATGCCGCTCTCTCGATGGATCTTGGCACGCGGTTGGCAAGGAGGTGGGGGGCAATTGGGACCCCAACGACGGCGGGGGTTGGGGGGGGGGGGGAGTGGCAGACAGCGTGGCAGGGGGAGGAGGAGGAGGAGGAGGGTAGTCGGGTGGTCGGGAATACCGACGGCGGCGGCGCGTATATAGTTTGGGGATAATATAACGAAGATCGGTAGTGGCACTCGTCGGTGGCGGGGGATTGGGGGGGGGGGGGGGGGGTTGGCGGGAGAGCAGGGCAGGCGGAAAGAGAGGGAAGAGAAGAGCCAGGTGTTCCTGTACGGACAGCACGATGGAAGGGAACCACCCCCTTTCGAAAGGCGATTTCTGTTTCATCTTCCTCTCTTTCTCTCCTTCCTCATAAAGTCTCATTCTGGCCTGAGCGCACTCGTAGAAACGATATTTATATATACATATACCCTCATTATTTATATATATATATAGGTGTGCGTGTGTCCGAATCGATTAAAATCGAAAAGCGAAAATCGTTCGATCGAAACGAAATGTCTGGATATGTAATATACGTTATTGGATTGGAATTTAGTCAACATCATTTGTAAACATGACATGTATTGAAAACAAATTAAACGAGTGTCCGATGCCATATGGTACATGCATAATGATTGAAATCGACAATTTTTTTTTTTTTTTTTCTGTCGTATTTGAGACGTTACTCGAGCTTTGACATACTGTGTGGGAGGAGTCGTTTGTACCGACTTGCATGCATTTCGGAGCATCCTGATGTACACGAATTCTCTCTGTAAGGTTTTTTTTTTGGCATGGAAAGTCTTCGACGCCTGATTTATCCATAGAATAGCGTAGAGAGATTGAGTGTGTGTGTGTGTGAGAGAGAGAGAGTTTAACAGTTTGCTTTATAGGCGCTACTACTAGAGAAATTTCTTTCGAGAACGATTCATTAAAACGATGTTTACTACGTACCACGAATAACGAGAAATGAAAATGTATTGAAATGTATTGGATATTGTGAAGAAACGAATTCAATTGTAATGAATCGAGTTCGTATCTATACACTTACCTCCTAATACATTTGAATTCGAAATAATGTTGAGAAATAGTTTATATTTATAGCGTCATGAATTTAGGGCTCAAGTGTAATGAAAAGCATTGAATTTGATACACAAATATATATTCGTAGATTTAAACGCATTGAAATGTATTGAAGTATTCGTACGAATTCGCGTATGAAAGTACGAATTAAACGAAAACGTAACGTAATGGACTCGGCAGAGCCGAAGAGGAATAGCTATAGTGGAACTAGTTCATTCGTATACTCGAATACAATCGTATTGAAATCCAAGAATAATATTTATTAATCAAATTCTATGCATTTCAATGCATTTCTAGGCGTCCGGGTTTTATGCGTCCTTGAATTTTAATGATTCGTTACTTTTCGATTTAAATGCATTCGAATGTATCATCTTCAGAATTTTTCTTTAGAATCGTTAGAATTTTAAGAATTTCACGTTTTTGGATTCAAATGTTTTTAAAATATTGGAAAGTATTGTGTACTTTGTGGATTTTAAAGATCTTACTATTTATTGATTTGCTATTAATTGTCATTCGTAAAATTGGATTGAAATACATTCATATTTTTTTGGTAAATTATTTTTAGATTTCAAGCCGTTCGAAATGGACAAATGAAGGATTAATTAGTGACGAATACCAATGCATTTTTATTCGTTTCAATCCATTTGAATGAAAAACCTAATCGTCAGACTTAATGATTATTTTTTAATATAAGTGGAAATGTATTGAAAGCATGAAATTTAATTCATATTATTGGTGGATATGTATTGATCTTTATTTGAACGTATTGAAGTATTGACATGAATTCTTTCTAATTGAATTATCGTTATTTATTTTACTTTGCAGAATCAATTTCAATATATTGTCATTTAGCGAGCAAGGAGAATAATTGTGCAGAACTGCGACGACGACTTTTAAAACCAATAATAATTCATCGAAAATATATATTCAATCCAATCTTATACGAATAAGAATTAATTCGCTGGAGTACATGCAAATACAAAAACAAAAAAGAAGATGAAATCTGAAAATTCATAAAAGGTAGAATACTTATCAATCATTTTCAAAACATTGCAATCTCAAAATTAGTAAATTTTATCAAATTTAAAAATATAGATAACGCATTAAAATGCATTTTAATTTAAATTATGAAAGCATTAAAATCCTTTTTCGATCGTTGCAATATATTCGAATATTAAAAAAAAACGCAATTTATGGATATTGAGATTATTGGAGGAATGTATTAAAGCATAGGAATACATTGGCTTCCACATTCCCAAATTCGGTTTTGACTTAGATTGCGAATCCATTGCACTATTGCAACTCCACTATTAAAAAATTAAATTACAAGTTTCATTCGTTTCATTTTTGCAGTTCCTTTGTTTTGACGTCAGTTGTCGTTGTCGTTTTGTGCATAAAACTTTCATCCGGAGAAATTGTGTTCGTAACACAGGGAAAAATGTTGCTCAGTTAACTTGAATGGCTTTAAATACTAGAGTCATTAACGTAGGTTGATCTTCGATGAATGATAGCTGAGGATAGGTTGACACAATAGGCGGGGAAGAATACTACGATATTTACTCGTGCGTACTCGTCGCTGTTTCTCCACAGGCATAAATATTGTAGTAAAAAAAAAAAGAGAGAAAGAAATCGGGAAAATCTCGATAGGCTCTAATTCTCAAATCTTTGTGTATCTTGTTCCGATTCTCGACTCTTTTGCTTTCTTATTTCTGACTCGTTTCATATATGTTTATTCTCTCCTTTTCGTCGATTTTTTTTCGCATTTCGTGCAGTTCGGTCCTTTTAAACGTCTGCCGTCTTCCTTTACTCTTACTCACTTCTCTCTCTCTCTCTCTCTCTCTTTCTCATTCTCTCACTCTCGATTTTCTTGTTTCTTTCTCTCTCTCTCTCCCTCTCACTCACGCTTCACTCCGTCTCTCATCCTTGGCGTGTATTTCTTTCTCTTTCTCCGTCTATCGTTATGTCTCCGTTTTTTTTTCTTCGTTTATCGTCTCTCTCTCTCTCTCTCTCTCTCTCTCTCTACCTATCTATCTGTCTATCTATCTCGCTCTTTCTCTCGCGTAGTTTTCTCTCGCGCGCCGAACCCTCGTCGTCCGCCACTCCTTTTCTCTCTCCCTTTCCAGTTTCGACTGTTCCTCGTTTATACCGGGTGGTAGCCGTGACAAGTCGACGATGAGACTGCACGATCTATTCACGTGAAATATAGAAATTTCTACGCTGTAGATCGGCACGTTTCAATTATAGGCAATTTTCCAGCCGATACGGCATTAGAGCGGCGGTGGTAAATATCTTAATGCGTAGCCGAGACAGTTGTCGAAGAGCAGGGTGACGAAAAGAATGCAGCGTCATGCAGCGTCAAAAAAGTATACATATATCTTATTTAATGAATTACCGACAAATTTAGGGAAAATAGTTTTAACGACGACGACGATGACGGAGTGAGGGGGGCGGGGGCGGACACGAAAATGATTTTTGACACGCGTATACATATTTTCAATGTGGTCTTTTCGTTTTTAACTCGACAACAATCGCGTTCCTCTAGAAATGCGAATCGATGAAAAAAAAGCAACAACGCGCCAATCGGTAATTGCGTTTCTTCAATTTCGCGGAGGCTCTATTATCGAAAAGCCCGAGAAAAACGATTGTACGCTCCGAGTGTACACGACTGTATATACAGGAGTCGATTAGGATCACCCGGTACGTGCTCGGGCATTGGACACCCAGGAGTAGAGAGGCCTAGTGCCTGGAGCCCTGTAATATTATACCGCCAGGCTTCGATATGCCCACCACCACTTGGCTATCGGTGTGTGCGTGAAAGAGCGGTCATCGGTGCGTATCGCGACGACGTAGACCGCGTATATCGGTGTACCTGAGGCTCCTCGCTCTTCTTTTCTTCTCCTCGTCCTCCTCCTCCTCCTCCTCCTCGTCTCGTTTCGAGCCTCTCCTTCGCCAATGTCTTGACGTGTGCAGCCCTCGGTCAACGGTATCCCAAATACCGCGGCGCCATACGTGAGACACTTTCGGCTCGATTCGCCCTTTTCTTTTCTTTTCTTTTTGTTGTTTTTGTTCTTCTCGCGCCGTTATCATTGTTGTTATTGCCCCGACGCTCAGCTCGACTTTTTTAATCGCCTTTTCAACTATAAGAGATTGGTTTGTCGGGACGCGAGGGGAATGGTAAAAATGCAGCGGAAGATTCTCGGCCCTCCTTTCTTTTTTTTTCCGTCTCTCCTCGCATCCCCATTAAGATTATTCCCTTATATGACTAAATTAGCGGAGGTCGGAATTTGATAGGGGAATTCGATTAACGACGACAGAAGCGAGGATCGGGGTGAAACGATTAATTTTACTTTAACGGCGGTTGGCGGAAAGTAGTACGTTTCGTTACAAGCGCGAGAAATGAAATTTCCCGCATTGAAATACGAATTTCCCGCGTGCTATTGCGAAAAGATCGTGTTATTCTCCTCGAGGAAGACCCGCAAGGAGCCGGAATAATGTATTGTTTTATTTCGCCATCTCGAGGACTGCTGCGGTATTCATTACAAATGCACCGAATCGATATTCCGTCCACTCGTATTTCAGAGCCGATTCTTCGCGCACTTTGAACCCTGAAAAAGTCCCGTACGGAAATTGTATCCCGTTTTTAGTTCGATTTACGGGGAATTATGTTTTATGTTGGTCCGCATACGACAGCCGTCGCCATTCCCACGTGGATTCGTTAGCCGCCTAGCGGGCGGTCCGCGTAACAACTTCATCATATTATTCGTCCATTTCGTTTTTCATTAGCATTAATTGGTTTTTAACGTCCCTTAATCGTCCGATTAAAAACTCTAATTAATTAGCACTCGACGTAATGAGGCGATCGTTCGAAACGATTCCCCGCGAGAGCGCGTACGAAATAATGCGCCGCGCCGCGATAGCATTGTAAAACAGGATGTATTATCGCGCATTCGAGAGCCGAGGAGAAAATGCCAGAGAGGAGGCGCATCGTCGGTGCGATCTCGCTGTATATATAGAGGAAAGAAGAAGAGAGAGAAAAAAAGAATTCATTTTTTTTTTTTTTTTTCGTTATTACCGCAGCATTACCGCACGTACTGTCGTAGGCAGCAGAGCCGAGTCTCGCGCAAGTATCAGCCCTAGCCAGAAAATTCCAACATTCCTCGGGCTTCCATATCCATTTCGAGTAGGTTAACAATCAATATTTGGCGAGAGATCGGCGTGTACATAGCGCCTGAGGGCGGTGGGGCGGGGGCGACTGTCGGCCTTGCGAGTCGCGATGCAAATGAACAGCCCGTCTTCCTGCCGTTCGACTTTGCGCAGTGCACACGTTGATGTGAAACGCGTCCTCGAACTCGGGGATGTAGCTTGCACCTTATCCAAAAACACGAGTCGTCGTATAATATCGCATCGCACGTGCCGTCGTCCGATGTATAACGAGGCGTTTCGGTAAACAATCGATATTCGGGGCAGGACGCGTACGAACGCACCTCGACACCAGACGGCGATCGTTCTTCAGGTAAAAGCATCCGTCGCATGTGACGTCGTTGCGCCGAAATGAAGCCATTAAGGATCGAAGGACTCGGTAAGGAACGCGTGCGGAAAACCTGGGATAATTAGTCACGGTTTCGACGTCGGTTGAGAACAAGTGATGGAAATATAGCCTCTATACCGCACTCGCATTTCACGGCGTTGGTGCCGGGAAAATGGGTGGAACATCAGATTGACAATGAGCGGTTTTGTTTTTGTCCATTCGGACGCCACAAGCCAAAAGGCGCGATGAATCCATATACACGCAGAGCCCAACAACGACAAAACGAGTATAAGCCGCCGGCGTAAAATTGATCTCCTTTCCCTCCGAACGAACATGACCGTGATCGTTGGGTCGGACCCCTCTCCCTGCCGCCGCGGACTAAAAATAATTTCGACATAGCGCCGATATGCAAATCACTGCCGTATACCGCAGGCATTTAAGGCCGGCCACCCATTACCCGCAACTGGGTCAACGATGTGCTCGCGCCAATATGATTTATCGCGGCCCGCGTGTGCTCGGACCACCGACCTAATCGGGATTAGGAATTTGGGGATCCCATCGGGATGTCGGAGGTGATGTCGTCCGCAGTTTCCTCGTGCTGCGACACAATAAGCGGTACTCGTCATAACGAGTCTTGCAGGTGGTTCGCGTAAAATACTCTTCTAACGTATCAATACCGAGGTAAAATGAAAGTATCTTTAAAGACGTATATAATCTTGAAGGGTATTCCAGGAAATAAAAGTCACCGTGATTAGTACGCATTCATCGTGGTTGCTAAAAAAAAAATTTAAATTTCGTAAAAAGAACGTGACTATACATTCGCCTATTGCAGACGGCCAGTGCCTCTGATGTATCTCCATCTCCCTCGCTCTCTCGATTCGTCGACTTTCCGAACTGTCCTTTATAAACGTTTGACCACGGTTGAACGGCATTTTCGCACTTCGAGTGCCTTTCTCGTAGTAGTCATCCGGATTGACAGTAGCAGGCGGTTATACGGATGATTTATAGTCAGAATTGGGAAAACGCGGAAGCACTTAACCCCACCCTTGGCAGACGGGCGGAGCACGACCGCCGGCAGCTAGCCGAGACCTTTGCACGCGTTGTTGGCTGACTTTTCGAAAATCGTGCGTAACTTAAAACCGAGCCAGGTTGCCAATTGCCGATCGTTGCAGCAGCAGCATCAGCAGCACATTGGTTTTTCGATGGACGGCAACTCGTCGGAATGTTTCGCCGTTACGATGGGAACGATTTTTTTAAGAGTAACGGCTCACAGCGGGTTATCGGTCTTGGACAGTGGGTTTCCCGGTGTGATTTTGAGTTGGGTGCTGTTCCTTTAAAAATTGGTTTTGACGGTCTGTCGAGCGATCATTGTCAGGCGCAAAGTGGACGGGGTGATGACTAATTGTCTAGACATAATGGGGCGCGCGCTCCATCGTACGCTTGTAAGCAAAACCACAGGAGTTGGGAAAAACTGACAAATTTTTCGGATGGACCCGGAACGGAAGATAGCGCACTAATTCTTTCGAGCGCGTTGACTGTGCGGTACTCGAGACTTTGGGGGGGACTTTGGCGGATTAAGTTGTACGTTCTTAAAGGTACACCGGGCAGGGAGGCAGAGAGAGAGAGAGAGAGAGGGAGAGCCCTTTTCAGAACCGTTGACGCTCTACGAGGGCGAGCATTCGAAAGACAATGCAGGGATTGCCGGAGATTGAGTAAATATTTACTCAGCTATACCAAAGGACGTCTTTCTCTTCCAAGACGATTCTCGTAACTGAATTATTTCCCTTGCAACCCGAGATACTATCTGTATCGGCGAGAAGTGCTTCGTCGACTTTCTTCGAAGCCGATGGGAAAGGAAAAAATTGATCATCAACTTACAAAGAACGTACGTAATCCGGTCATATTAAAAAATGGAAATTAATCGACGTAGTTAACATTCGCTTGCGCCAGGGCCGACGAGGCTTCTCTTTGTAGAAGCGATTCCAGGAGGACTCGGGAACTTAACGACCTAATCTCTCGAAAACAAGGCAGATTATTCCGCCTCGTTCCGCCCGCCGAGGGGTCCCGGAGGTCCCCTTTAATTTTCCCGCCGTCCAATTATCCCCCAGCGCAGTTGCTCGGAGTATTATTGCGATACGTACCGCCGGCAGTGGCGCGGCCGGTGCCCGGCACCGTCGTCCCCGATCGAATGTTTGAAGAAGCTCTCGGCCCCGCGCTCCGCCGCCCTTTTATAACCAACGAAACACCACTGATTTCCAGCGGCAAAATTCCGCCCGTGAAATTGAAGTTTATATGACATTTGGGGTTAGCGCCTCTCGGGGCCTTTTAGATAGTCGGGCCATGGACTCGCGGAACGAAGGGATTACAGATTATGCGATTTGAATGGACGTAATCCTTTTGGGAAAAATGCGCACAAAAGTTTTAAGCGCCGCATATTTGTCAGACAAACTTTCGTGGATTAGAGTCGGACACGTTTCGACGGGATCAGAACGTCTTGGAGAGTTTCCAAAACAAGATGACCGTCATTTCGCAACAAATACAGAGTATATGTAGATTCCAAGACGATGAAACCAGGTTTCTTCGGTGGACTCGCTCGATGCTGCAGCGAAATAATTGGATCCGTTGGGCCAGAAACTACTTGGGCACGGGAGAAAACCAACATCCCAGAATGGGTGAAACCGTTTCGCGGACGTTACAAAAGTACAGGAATTCGCCAATAGTAATCTATATCAAATTCATAGAGCATGACCTGACAGGTATCTATACTTAAAGTCAAGGTCGACATGAACGCGATCTTGTAGTAGGAACTTAATGATTGTTGCGCCAATGAACACGAAGCGTTGCAGACCATACAAATTCGTGAAATGAAGGTTACATTCGCTCATTTGTTTTATTTTATATAAGTAAAGATATAATCGTAGTTGAGCTAACGCCGCGTACCAAACTACCCAATTTCGTGAGAAATATAGAGACTGATCAGTTTCACGGCGCGTAAGCCACGAGGGGGCAGTCCCCGTTCAATCCAATCGGGGCCAATTTCATTTCTGCATCGCATCTCGCCCTCTTCCAATTTCGACGTTGAATAGAGAGACGCGCATAAGGACATTTTTCCCCGATTCTCTCCTCGACGACGCGCAAAGGTCCGCGTCCCCCACCTCGTGAGTCGCAGATCCTCTTATTCCGTTTCATTTGTCGATTGGGTCCCGGCCGATTGGGGTCAGTTTTACGAGGGGAAGAGTGAAGTCTCCTTCGGTCCCTTTGGCCGCCGCTTTATTATTTCGCATTGTGCGCAAACCCAACGAGAATGGCTTAATCTATTCGGAGCTCGGCATTTTCTCGTTTCGCGACGACTGCCTGCTACGAGGACGACGAAGATGATGACTGACTACTACGCGGTGGCGGATGACGATGATGCGCCGGGACAGGAATTGTGTGCGGGGCCAAGGGGGGTACCGTGAAAGGGGGAAAGGAAAGAAGAGAAGGCGACCGCGTCGATAATTGAATTGCTCTCTAGGGGCCGCTGTTGGTTGCACGACCAACCCACGGGTTGGTCGTTGGACTCCCATGCCATGACGCCGATACTGTTGCCGTCATGGAAATTCGAAACTCGAACAAAATGTTGGAAACACATGCGTTTATCATAAAAAAAATGTAATCCCTCGGTCATCCGGGAAGATCGTCAAATTGCTTGCATCATCGAGTGAGAAAGCTAATGGGTCGTGGTACTACATTCCGAAGTTATCAACTCGGCATTGCTAGGAATTTACTCGACACGTAACGGCATCCATGCATTTCGTGCTCCGAATGTCTCGAGCGTTAAGCGCTCATGCTTCCCACGAATAATTATTTAAACACGTATGCATAATGCATCAGCGGCAACGCGTGCATTTATACAAACGAGAGTGCAAATATGTGTTTTCGCCTCATATCCCTGATATTTGAATAAAACGCGATCGCGGTCATCGCGACGAAAATTTACAACAATGCCGGAAGACGCGGACGGGGAACACAACTGGAAACTTGGTCCTCGTATGGTTTGCGCCCCATTGCGGCGGAAACAGATAAGCCACGCGTACGGCAACGAGAAGCCGACACCGCGAACTTAATTAATACCGCACCGATGTCAGGGGAAGAAAAAAAAAAACTAAACATGAAGAAAAAAAAAAAGGACGCGAGAGAAGGGTGAGGCGAAATTTACTCCGCCGCCGCGAGTTCTAGTGCTTCGTATAATATTATACGCTTGATTAGAGGAGCAGCTAAGTGGATGAACGTTTCGTATCGAGGAAGCGGCGGCGAGTTTCGGCTGGCCGGCTCGTGCCAAAGTGGCAAATTGTGTCGTTCACCGTATCGAATGGTGCACAACGCGCATTATCGACGTGTATCGAATGCGCTCGTACGCGCGCCGTTTACACACCGGTGGCAACGACACGGGATACCCGACGCCCGCCCGTACGCAGCAGCAACTTCCAACCGATGGGACATGGGTGTACGCATATATACGCGAGCGTGGGCGCACACGCGTGCGGGACGCGCGCGTCGTATCACGTATTTCGAACGGAAATTGTAGCGACGATCATCAACGGCTGCTTATTCAGCTCGTACATCGGATCCGTTCGCTCGTGAAGGATCGGACGACTCTCTTCGTCGATTACGGAACTTGCATCGCGTCGCGCTTATCGCTCCTTTAGGGTACAATGGAAGCTGAACTCCTTGCCCGGCTTCCGCCGCTGGAACGAGACGTGAAAAAACATCCAGTTGGGAGAAAAGATGGAAAAACCGGCATGCGCGAGGCGGGCTTTTGAACTTTTCTCGGGAACGAAGCGTCTTATCGGCCCGATTCCAGTTGCGAGAGCTTCGTTAAAATGATGCGCTTTGTCGTTGGTAAATTAATCAACGTTTTAATTTCACGTTCATATAGATTTTGCAAAATTGTGACGAATTTCTTGACGCGTCAAGTATAATAACGTGCGAGCGGGCGTCGCAATAAATTGGATTATACATGCGTCGGTGCGCGAGCGGTGGCGAAGACTACTCGCGGCCTTTCGGGTTCACTCGGACGCGAGTAGGTACGTACATATACATACGTACGTATAGGTATATATCGCACAGGCGGCGGCACATGGTCCGCAGCGAAACGGCGGCGGCGGCGGCGGCATCGGAAGCCGCAGATGGCTCCTCTGCACGATTATGCCTCTTTATTTTCTCTCCCTTTTCCTTTTGCTCGTGCGCGCGCGACGGCCGTATACGCCAAGTTTAAGACACGCGATTACTTTTCGATCATCTTTTCGCCAGGATAAACGACGAGGACGCGACGGCAGCGGCGGCGGCGGTGCGAAGAGCGAGCGTGCAAACTCGCATGCTCGAGCGAGTTCGTTGGACTCCTTTTCAAGCCACGTGAAGAAGGCGTGGATAATGACGGTGTCGTGGCGATGTTTGTTGTGTAATTATTTTCATTAAAGTCGTACTCGATGTCTACGCTTCAATAGTCTCGGACGGCAGCTTCGAATTTCGTTTTTGTGTCAGCGTCCCGCTTCGCATTGTTTTGTTTTCCGTCGGCCACGCCGCCTCTTCTTTTAGCCCGAGGGCCTTATACCGCGTATGTACGCTATATACGGTCAAATTTGTAGTCGACGCACACGCACAATGTTACAAATCCAATTGCAGATGGTCGACGCTCCCGTAAAGACATATGTCGACGGACACGAAGAAGATAAGGGCGTTGATTCGAACGTTTTTCACGACGAATGCAAACGTTAACGTTTCGGACTATATAATGATACTCGGCTGTTCCGCTCGTCTATATGTGCAGTAGGTAAGGACGCCCGAGAGTTATTCGGGTTTGCGAGTCCTCGTAATTGGATTCGAAATTGTCTATCGGTTTCGTGGGTGGGAAATGTGTTGTCGTTCAGACAGTCAAAAGCGTTGCTTGGACAATGAGTAAGAGATATATATATATGAATGCAATCGGCATGACGTTTCAATCTTTGGTTGAACGAGAAAACACGCATGACATCATCGAGTCGCGTCTCATGTCTTTTAACGTCGCTTTGACGTTGTAATTTGGTCCCCCCCATTTCATTATTATTATTTTTTTTTTTTATTTTACTCTCTTGATGCGACCTTGTGTGAAGTATTTTCGAGTCAATCATTATTTCGACAGTCGCGCATAGTCACGTAAAAATTTTTTGGGGGGTTTACAAGACTTTGTGCAATCTAACGAGTGTCATGGAAGTGTCGCCGGAGTAATCGGTGGGGGAAGGAAAACTGGTAAATTCGTTGATTAATTATTTGACGCTTCCAACGTTTCGTTTCGTTATTGTATGTACTGCAAACTTCTTTTTTGTTTCTCGCAACAATTACGCGGCGGCAGTAGTCCTTGTTTGATGCGAGGGCGTACAGTGTGGTATATAGAGGCAATGCATCGAATATGCGAAGAATTATTTCTCGCGCAGGTGGACATTAAAAATCTTGGTTCGTTTGTTTCGGCCGGGGGGTGGTGACGTCGTATCGACGCAGCGGAAACAGGTGTAGCTTTTAAACTGATGTACCCGGCGAGTCTGTCTGTGTGTGTGTGTGTGTGTGTGTGTGTGTGTGTGTGTGTGTATTTTTTTTATTTCAATAGAAACCTTGAATTTTGAAATCTTATCTGCCCCACGTACGAGATAGCGTAGCGTTATTAAAGTGTGATAGAGAGAGAGAGAGTGAGAAAGAGAGAAATACTTTCTCGCGGACACGAGGATACAGATATATAGATATAGAAAACGATTTAGTTGGCGAGTATTTCGATTAATTTTCTCCTCGTAAGCCCTATCCATTCGCTAACGAGAATCCATTAACGGCCGCAGTCACTTTTACATACCGTTGACGATTTCCATAGAACCCGGGATGCGATCGTGGGGGAATGGGCGTCCGATCATAAAGTGATTTTAAGAGATATTTATCAGCGTTATCTCGCGCGCGCCATGCGGATTGCTCAAGTCAAATATTGAAAAAGATGCCGCATTCCGAGAAACCGAGAGAGGGGAAAAAAATAAAAAAAAGAGTGGTGACTTTTTATACATCGATTTCTAAAAGAATAATGATATCACTTACTGACTCACGCATTCTTTGATTCGTATATTAGTGGCCGTTTCATTACGATAGAATCCTGTTAAACACCGGTCGAACAGAGAGAAATACGCCAATAGACATCGGGACCGGTTTTTTTGAAAAGTCCGCGTGCCTGCCTACCAGGAAGCAGCAGCAACAGCAGCAACAGCAGCAGCAGTACCAGAAGACACGACGACAAACGGAAAACATTTTTCAAGCTCCCGGTTTTGTTGTCGCGCGCGAATGGGACCCACGGCTACAAATAAGAGAAGAGAGATTTGCCGACATTCCCGAGCGCGTTATAGGGGGCTCTGATTCCGCCAGTTATTTCGTTGATAATCCCTCGATTCGTTGGATTGTTGTTGTTGTTGCTGGTGCTGCTGCGGATTTACACAAATGCGATTAGCGCCGTTTACGGGGAGAGAGCACTAGTCCCGGTGCCCCCACGGCAGCAGCTCTCCACCTCCGTGTAATGGTGAAGGGAAATTCCACTATACTCGATCCTTTAGGTTCGATTCGCTTTTGAAATCTCATTGTACGACGCGCCAGCGCACGGTGTAAATGTTTGAAGGATCACGGGGCTTACAGATGCAAATGTCTAATATATAGGACGTTCTCCCGAGCGATCGACATTTCGGTACGGATTTAAAATAATAATAAAAAGACCGTAGACTAGGTGCCGGTAAACTTGAATCGACGACATTTTCTCAAGGTCGATGACGCGAGGTCGGAAGAGATTCGTGAACGTTACTACAAGAGCGTAAACGAGCATTCACGAGAGACAAGCCAAGTCGTCGGGATAAGAACCTGTCTGAAAAATCGAGCGCCAGGTGCGCAATCGTTATAGGCGAAGAAGCCTAAGCTTACTCGGATTAAAATGCCACGACGTTAATCGAGGTTCTCCCGAAAAGTCGCATGCACTGCCCAAATGGTGACAGTTATCGAGACAAAAAGACTATGGAATGGTCGTCGTGGTAGGACCACGTCGCGTTCATTTCTAGAAGAATTATCATGGAGCGCCATCTAATTGATTGAAACCATGACGAAAAACATTTTTTTTAATTCTTGTAACTCCTATAAACTTTTTGGTCTAATCATTCTTTAATTGCGAGCAAAACTCATTACGTGGTCCGTAAGTAAGCACGATCCAATTAGAACACTGTTCTTCTTTTCTTCTGTTTTTTTTGTAAGAGTGGGAAAAATCAAAGACCTTATACATATATAGATAACAAAATTGTTACGGTGATACGGTCTAATCTTAAAGTCGCTTTTCGGCACGTAAAAATCAAGTTTTTATTCGGAAGGCATCTGCGAAAGCTACCTCGCGGAGGCTCGTCGTTTCGTCTGAAACCTCTTTATTCGAATGCAATCGCAGTGGCCGTTTGCTTGCTGGATATTTGGACGGTTATCGCCGGCACGTTCGGCCCTTATCGGGTCCTTTAATGCTCTAGCGATCCCCTCAAAGGATGATTGTCCGCGAGAGACAGGTGCCGTTTAAGTCCTTATCTCCGAAGGCAGCTCAACACCACGCTTTTATCGTCCAGATTTCCGAAAGTGTGAACTCCGCGCACGGGGGGACCTCTCGGCACTTGGGTGGACGATAAGATAAATTTAGTCATCCACGGAGTCCCCGACTCCACTTGCCAAGAGACAGAGAGAGAGAGAGAGAGAGATTATAAAGTCGAATATAACGAGTCATGCGAGAGACGTCGCTTTATCGTAATCGACTGTCAGATTTTAAACAAAATGAGATTGTGTTTTTCCAAGAGGGCCTCTTTGTAGGAAAGATAGCCTCGATTAAATAAAAATATTGCAACAAAGAAAAACTCTATTCCCTATATATAAATATATAGGATTTCTGTATATAGTCAGGAAGAAATGTCGCTGCTATTCGTTGATGATATTTACAAAATGAGACGTGCGTGCGTGCGTGCGTGTTTGTGTATTGTATTTAGACTGATTGACGGCACACTGAACAACTTGATAAGTTAATGGTGCATAAGAGAGAGAGAGAGAGAGAGAGAGATAGGTGGCGTGCGTCGTAGCGGTTGGATTTCTTTCAGGCAGCAGCAACTACGGCGTTTTAGAACGGTTTTAGTCTCGGCGCTCTAAAGTGCACACGCATCCTCCTAAAGGCCTACTTGCGGAGGAAGTCGCACATTCCGCCGCTACTCTCGCTCCATACTGATCATGCTCCATGACGCGCATGAAACTGAGAAACGCCTGCGCGAATCCGGCGAGTTCCGACGTCCCACTTTCTTACGTAAAAGTACAATGAACGGTGTAATCGAAACACTCAATTATGGTCGAGTCGCGTTTATCATCATTCCTCCTCGTTGTCGTGGGTTTCCACTCGTTTATTTTTTTCACCCATTTAAGGACTTGGAAGTCTTGGTCAGACAAGGAGAAGTTGTTGCGTTTTACTCGATAAGTTGGGTAACGTCTTCGCGGTGACCTTGATTCGGTCCCTGAAAATCTGTCGGATGAAAGATTTCACGGCAGATGACGGGATTTCATGACCGGAAAGGGGCAGATTTCATCGACGGCAAAATGGAATTCAACTCGTCGAAAAGTTGTGCCGAGCGAGGAATAACGAAACGGACACTTCTTGGTGCTGAGCATTAATAATGCGGACGAAACAAGAACAAAGAGACTCCCTTGCGGTTCCGCACGTCGGTTTTCATTTCCGACTTATACCACCGAAAGGAATACATATATATGTATATAAAACAGCAGCAGCAGCAGCGGAGGCGGGTGGGTATAGGTAGGTAGGCAAATTGAATCTTAAACAGGGATCGTAGCTGACGCGGCCGAATGTGCAATTGAGCGTGCACGTCTCAATTTAAAAAAAGCCGGCGACCTACGTCGACAGAGCAATATTGGGTCCTATATCTCTGTCCATTGCGTGCGGCCGAAATGGAGTTAAAACCTCGCGAAAAATGCAGGTATATACGCGTATAATGGCACTTCTAGTGCATTCGGCAGCTGCGCGCGATGAATACGCACAGGCGAGGGCGACATGTGCGATCACGTTTTTTCCTATACCCGGAGGAAGCTGCCCAAAAGCCGATGGAACACGGCGGTTGTTTCGCCAGACGAGAGACACCGAAACCTTACGGGGCTAGGGCAAAAAATTGAAACCGCGTTCGAAATTATGCTCGGGAATCGAGAGAACTTTATAATTGGCGTAGTAAAAAAACTCGACTCGACGTCTGGTCAAGTGTGGCGAAAGGTGTATCAGTTGCTTTTTTTTTTTTTTTAATTTATTTTTTTATTTTTTTATTTTTTTTTTTGTTTGATATCTATAAACGCTAATGGACTTTGAAATATACGCACTTTTTGCTACCTTTCAGGCATGGATGACTTTATCGATGGGGCAGAATACGCGACAGCGTATAGACGTCAGAGGGATATAGATGGCTGCGATCGATCGGGGAACGTGCTTTGGTGAAAATAAACATTGACTATTGGCAGAATCAACCAGGGAAATTATTTCGTTGCCTTTGAACCAAGACACAGGAGATCATTGTGAGTCCCTATAGCTATACCCAAGTATCCCCGTTACTCTTGTGTCAGACCTCCTGGTTCTACGACGATTGGACTACGAGAATGATTCGCGGATATGGTCTAAACGAGTCCTAACCAGATTCCAAACAAGTAGCTCGATTCACATTTGAAATGTACATTCCCTCTTTGCCTATCTGTGGGCGACCTAACTATTGAGATGATTCGGTGACATCACGTACCACTGGAAACGACGTCGTTGAAATTTCAACTGCAGTTGAATCGAATGACCTGTTGCGTCACGTAATGAGACGCCATTGGTGCACGAAGAACAAATGGAATCGTCGGCTATTCTCGTCAGTCCTCTAAGAAGTTGCAGATTTCAATTAACCTCGCGATCCGTGAACTGTACTAATTCAATTGGTAGCTTCGCGAATCAGAAGGACGATTAGCATATACTCGCGGAGAGCGTCGATTAATAAATCTCGCACGCGTGACTCGACGTACGTGATTGAACTCGTGTGCGCTTTGTCACAACCGAATGTGCGAACTAGCCTCGATGCTGGAATGTACTCGTCGAATTCAGAAGCGGTTGTCCTCCAGGCAAGTACGTAGGACCATATCTGCGAGTTTAGGGTCGTCGATAGGAACCTCTGCGGGTGCTGCGCAATATTAGTGCGAAGCCATTATCTAAATCCTCGATCTCGATCCCGTGCAACCCCTTGCTCGCGACCCTTTTTTCAGTACACGTTGCGGGTTTCGTGTGCGGGCATTGATGGCGATACCGCAACGGTGCGCGATGCTGCAGCATTCGATACCCACTTCCATCTCCACCACCTTCTCTTTCTTCTTCCTTGCTCTTTTTTTTCCTTTCTTTTTTTGTTGTTTACTTTCATGCCCTAGCCCAAAGAACCCCACGATCCGGTACCCCGCGGAGCGGGTTCCCACCTCGGCAGCGGCCACCTCTGAGTCTCTCTTTTATGTTTCTCTTTCGTTTTACGTCCGGGCAGATAAAGACGTATGAATATATATATGCACATGGAAAAGGGCGAGCTTGAACCAACGAGTCTCGAATCCTTTGGTTCCAGACAGATTCGATTGTCGACTTTATACTAAATTGACACGATCGTACAGTGGCCACCGATGGTTACGCCAATAGGGATTTGACGGATCGTCCATTGTAGTTGGCACCGTTTCGGCGTTCGTTTTATGTCCAGCCGTTTGTTTATCCGGCGTTTTAATCACTTTATCGATTTGCTCGCTATTACACTGGCGAGTTAATTGCACGTAACGAACTTGAATGCCTCGTAGCCATTCGACGAACGACTTTATTTATATTTTTTTTCTTCTTCTTCTTAAGGGTACTACCCGTGTAACGCGAAGGGGGGAGGAACCGACAGAAAAAAGGACAGGTAGGGTAATAGAGCCGAAAATGCGTTCATGAAACGCGTACCGACGGGTTCGGCAGCTGCGAGTTTGTTGAATGCGCACGTGGCACATGTGCCGATCCTCGTCTTTCGCGGGGCATGTGTGCTCCTGACGGACGATGGCTCCGACTCGATGCCACACGAAGGATTATGAAAATATGCTCGCGCGCGCATACGCGTGTAGGCGCGCGTCCATTATAATGCACATTTGTAGATGCGGGAGGAGAACGGGGAAAGAGAGAGAGAGAGAGAGAGATAAAAGAAGCGGAGTAAAGAAAAGGAAGCGAAAGAGACCACCGTATTCTCCGCGCGCCTACATATTGTGCTGCTCTCGCATCGTAATCTCCACCCACCCGCCGCCGTAGTTGCCAACGGCGCCGCTTTTGTCGAGGATCCGAAACCCTCCTTAAGGGGATCCAACAGGAGAGCCCTAGACTTGGAGATGAGCATGAGCCTCGTTACTGAAAACCTCCGGTTTCGACGGCACACGGTTTGAGAGGGACCGTCAGACCGACCGCCAGGAAGAAAGATGGAGCGAGAGTGAGAGACAGAGAGAGAGAGAGAGAGTGAGACAGAGAAGGGGGGTCGGGATGGGGACGGGGAGTTGTTGATTCAACGATCCTTTGCGGAGACCTCACAGGACCTCGCGCGCCAATTTTTACGGTCGGCTCGTTAACCCTTTCAAACGCGCGCTAAACGGTGTATAGTAATTTTCAATGAACCCCGGGATGTTACACGGAGAGGCGGTGCGCCCGGAGATTATTGGACTGGTTGCGGCGGCGGGATTACGATGTTACGCGGATTTCGAGTTTCGGCCGGCTTTTGTCCGACTTTGACGACTGTCGGGTGGTATAATGTAATTATGACGTTTTAAGTGGTTTTTTTTTGTTCTTTCTCTCTCTCTCTCTCTCCTCCCTTCCACTTCTTCCTCTTCATCGATGAAGATGAAAGGGAGCAAACAATTTTACGTAATCGTGCGGTTAATTAACAGATACGGGGCACCGAAATAGAGACGCGGAACGTTTGTGATCTGCCCCAGCGAAATTTGCTCTCGTACGGAAAGGGGATCATTAAAAATTATCGACGGGGATACGGGGATTGAAATGATGGTTGCCGATTGATCGATTACGTGTAAATAATTATTTCTTTATCGTCCTTTTCTTAATTCGCCGATGGAATTGAAACGACGAGTCCAATTGGGCTTCGTCCTTGATGGCTGGTTATTGCCATCGTTTCGACCGTGCGATGATGATGCAACGGCAAATCTTTGCCCCTCTATAACATCATCATCTCCACTTCAACATTCGTGATGGTCGAACGTAAATGGTAATTGAACGGTATTTTTCATATGCAAGGCGCAAAATCACATTTTGCGCCAGTAATACTAACTTGCTACTTTTTGCGGCAGCATCAGGCGCGGAAGCAAAACTTGATTTAAATGATTCCGAAGTTACGTTAATGCGTTTAAAATATTAATTGAAACTTTCTTCATGTTACGCCCTCTTGTGCGCAAAGTCGCATTTTGCGCCCACACAGTGGGAAAAGGTAATATTTTATCTCTTAAATGATAACGACAATGATGAATGATGGTATCGAAATTTGTTATTATGTAAACTATTATTATTATCGATTGCTATTATTTCAACATTCTTGAAAAATCTCGAATTTTCATTGTTTTTTTTTTTTTTTTTTTTAATGTGTGTAAAATTATTTAGTGTTAAAATTCAAACTCATTAAGGGGAGAAAGTAATATTTATAAACGCTAAAAAAAAAAAAAGAAGAGAGAAACAGAGGAAGATAAAATTAAATTCAAATCCGCATTAAAACTTATTCAACAGGGGCCTGAGAAATCTTGTTTATAAACGAAATTAATAGGCGGTCTTCGATTTAATACAATCGTAATTAATGGTGGTTTCATTTACTATCATAATTGGTTTATCGGGGAGAAAAGGAGGTTTCCTCATAGTGGCCAAATGACGTGTTAAACGGGCGATAGCCACTTTTTTTATGGAGTGGTTTCTAAAATCGGTTTAGGTATATCCGTCCGGGTTTATTGAGTGTGACAAACGAGGCTCGGTATAAGAATGTTCTTATCGGAGGAGTCTATTAGATGGCTCCCTAAATCAGAGATCAACGGCCCCGAAGGGGGGGACTATACGGTGACTATACGTATCGGCCTCTCGAGAGAATTCTTTTAATAAAAAAATTTCGAGAATTTCTGGTACCTTTTAATCTTGCGCGCGACGTCTCCGGTTAACATGGGAAAAACGGACCCGATTCCACCATAAGAATGCTTGTTATTGATAAAACGGATGCGTGTAGGTACTTTATATCCCGCCCCGAAGAAGGATTCGATAATTAGGTGCAGAGAATAAAGTGGCGGAATTAATTCTGGGACGACGTTATATGACCTTGCCGTTTAGTTTTTTTTTTCGTACATTTTTTTTTAGGCTTATAAATTGTCTTAAACTATAAGTAGTAAATAATAAGATAAATAAAAGAATGTAGGAATAAAAAAGTACATTTTTTTATATAGTTAATTTAAAGAGTAATTGTAAATACAATTCATAGAGGGCGTCTGCGAAGTATATATAACTTCCCGTAATACAATTGGGCATCGAACATTTTATAAATACAAATGTCGATATATTTTATTTATTTATGAGAGGAAGAGAGGTGGTCGAAAGGTCAATTATATTCCATTGGATATATTTGATTTTAAGACCAGCCTAACCCTAACCTAACCTACAAATGATACAAGTGATGAATTTTTTCCTATTTTTTTGTATCAGATTTAAATTTGGACGATTCTGTTGCGTAATATAACGTTTGGAGATTACCGAATGGAAACGTTGAAATCCAAAATCGGCTTTCTTTCAAAAGTTGACAAATTTTATTGGAGCGAGGAGCGAGACGACGAAGAGAGGAGTCAAAGCGAGGAGATCGTGTCATGAATCACATTTAATCCGTCAGGCATACCGATCCATCCATCAAAGGCACTAATAGAATGGGAATGGAAAAACGCCTCTCCTACGCGAGCTCGAGTGGGCGGTTACATATGTTCCGCAGCGAAAAAAAAAAAAAAAAAAATAAGAGGAAGGGATGGGGATACTTTTAACAAAAAAGGGGATGCCTTTATACTTGTATCTTCTTTATAACGACGTTGTCGACGATGATTTTCGTCGGCCAAACTTTGTGGTTTTCGTTTTTTGTCATTGTTCTAATGGAAAACTACAACTTTGCCCTTAATATACAAACGAGTAAACCGTCAGCCAATGACGAACGTCAATGCGTTTCTGTCATAGGATACAGATGGACGTCTTAAAGAGTCACGAAACCCATATCGTGTCACGGAATGGCGCATACACATTAAAGGAAATCAAATCCGAGGGTCTCCTGAAAGACCTATACGATACTTCTGTCTCTCTCTCTATATATATATATATATCGTCCTTTATTCAGGCCTCGATCAATTTTGCGCGCCCCTCTCGGATTCCTCGTCGTCCGTATCTTCCCTCGTATGTGCACGCGGTACTACATCCGGAACACATATACATTCGTCGCTCTTCTAGGTTCAGCTGGTGGTCGAGAAAGGGCACGTGAAGGGGGTGAAGGGCCCTCCCCGGATCTCCCAGCGGGGATGAAGGGGGATTGGTCGAGATTGCAGCACGCTTTCGAACTTAGGGGGTGGTTACGCTCTCGTGGATACCCTATTTTTTTTTTCTTTTTTTTTTTTTTTTTTTTTTTTTTTTTTTTTTTTTTTTTTTTTCTTCTTTTTTTTTTTTTCCATGTTTAGACGAGCGGCAGCTGCCCGAAACCCATCGCCGGGAAAATCCCCGTAAGAAGCGGAAGGACGCAAAGCGGGGGCGGAAAGGGGCGGCTGCGAGGACGCGTGCTAGTCGTACGCCCGCCGCGACATACGAGACTTAAGAGGGCGCCCCCTTTAAGTGAATGGCAGGGCAGATCCGTGCCAGGGCCCTTTTTGTATTTTTGGATTTGTGTTTTAGGCTTTTAGACTATTGGGGGGGGGGGGGGGGCCCCCGGCCGAAGGAAAGGTCAATCCTGCCTCGGCGCGTATATATACGGCTGGGATGACGTCTGGCATCGTCTTCGGCCCCTAGTACGGCATATATAGAGACATCCTCTCGAAGGAAACTGCTCTCGGGGTGTATAATTTATGTCGTGCCGCCGACGACGCTGACTGGCGTTGGCCCGACGACGAGTCATTTCAGGATTCTTAATGTTCCCAATATTTTGTAGGGTATATATCGCAGTCGGGACGAGCGTGATTTATACGTGGGTGGGGCGAACTAATGATGTTGTTACTTTGAAAAAACCGTGCAAAGTGTATTTTGACGTTTTCGTATTCATTTTGAAACAATACCGCGTTCGAACTTTACTTTGTAGAGCCGAAAATAATTGCGGTCTTGTTTGGGACGCTGACGTCATTGGGGCTCGATGCTTTCCTGACATTTGATACAGTTGTTGGAATGGTAATAGTAATGTAGTATTAATACTGGTAAATCATTTGATAAATTGTTTGCTCGTTGCGGAAATGGACTGATTGTAAATAAATACGGGAGAAGGAAAGGGAAGGAAATGTATCAAATACGTTGACGTAATTCGCATAAAAATAGTTTTTTATAAGATAATCAAACAATAAAGTTAATTAAGAAATGGTATTGAAAAGTTAAAAGTCAAGTACGACTTTGACTTTTCAACAGAGTCAGCTTCGTTAAGTTAAATATTAAATAAAATGTTCGATTACAACTTTTATTAAGTTACACCTTAAATATAATGTTAACGTTTCAACATTGTCCCATTAAAAGTTGAGTACAATTTCGATGTGTTTACTAAGTCAACCATATTAGGATAAATGCTAAATATAATTTTAACTTTTCAACTAAGTTAACTTTATTAAATTAACTAAGAAACAAGATTAAAAGGTTAACTGTTGAGTACAATGTTGACTTTTCAATTAGGTGACCTTCGCGTTAAATTAATTAATACACGTAATTTTAACTATTCGCTTAAGTCAATTTTATTAAGTTAATTATCAAATAGAATCTTCAATTTTCAACTACGTTAACTTAATTTAGTTAAAAGTGGAATTTAATCTTTATAACTTTATCTTTGTACGTTTTTCTCGATTAAAAGTTGAATTTAACTTTAATCTTTCAATTGAGTTATTTATCAAGTCAACAGTTGAATATAATTTTACCTTTTTACATAAGTTAAGTAAGAAAAAAGATTAAAAAGTTGAAAGTTTAATACAATGTTGACTTTTCAACTAAGTTAACTGCATTAAGTAAAATATGAAATATAATGTTGAATGTGCCATTACTTTTACTTTTCAACATTGTCCCGTTAAAAATTAAATATAACTTTAACATTTTTACCTAAGTTAAGTAAGAAAAAAGATTAAAAAGTTGAAAGTTGAACAATTTTGATTTTTCATCTAAGTCGACTTCAATTGAGATGTATTAATTATAATTTTGACTTTTCAACTCTAAGTTAACTGTATCCCGTTAAAAGGATAAATATAACTTTAAGTTAGCTTAATCGTCATAAAACTTTTGTAAAGCGACTATACAATCCTTAAAGACGAAAAATCAAATTATGAAAATCTCTAGATCTCACATTTTTGAAGAAACCTCCAAATTTATTGTAGTGAAAATAGAGCCACTCATTTAAAAGAATTGATCCGTTCATTCTTCTTCAAGTGAAATGTCTCGCTGTCTAGATTGAATACGATAATTTTGTCGCTCCATTTGAATTCTAGAAAAAATGACAAATTCACTTTTTAATCGAGACACTTTATTAAAAAAAAAAAGAAAAAGAACAGTTTTCATTCTTTTAGCCTCTGGAGAGTCGGAGTGGCCAAAAATATAGTTAAAAAAAAAAGGAGGAACATAACTCTCAAGTACAATGGATCGCTGATTCTGATTCCGAAATTCAAAATTTCAAATTGTAAAATTTTTCGACTATTTGTTGTCGTTCTTGTATTTTTTTTAAATTTCATTATAATAAAACGGTTGAACTTGATTAGAAATAGTGTTGGGTAGTGTTTCATTAAAAAGTTAAAAGGTACATTCCTTTTAAAAGTCAACTTTTAAGATGGATACTTTTTTGTTTAACTTTTTAAATAGTAACTATAAGTGTATATACTAAATGACAATATATATTGTAATATTGTATTACAATATAATATATATAATACAACATATATAACAATACAATATATATTCTAATTTAGTTAAACAAGAAAGTTGAATAAAGAAGTATCTAAGTTAAAAGTTGTCTTTTGAGAGAAATGAAACTTTTAACATTTAACTTTAATCATAAAACTTTTATCTTTAATGTCAACTTTATTTCTGCCTTGATCGCTGGACTTTTAATAAACTTTTTGTCCGTTAATTATAAATTTAATAAAATTGAATTATTTTTATTATTATTTTTCAACAGCGCATAAAATGTTTACTTTTCACTGGATATCAAGTGAAACTTATCCTGTAATTTTAACAAATGCAATTAACGCTTTACTTAGTGATGTTGACTTAGTTGAAAAGTAAAAGTTATATTTTACTTTTAACCAAATCAAGTTCTTCAGTTAAAACTTACTTTAACATATATCTTAATGAAGTTTACTTGGTCGAGAAGACGGCATTACATTCAACTTATCACTCGATATCAACATGATAAGTTGATAAAGTTAACTTGATCAACTTTAGAAGAGTAAAACTGATATCTAATCAATGCTTCATCATCGTTATTTTTTTTTTTAATTTCGTTTCAACTTAACCAAGTTATCAACTAAACGAAGTGAATAGTACTCTCGAAATAAGAATCACTGGAAATTCCGCTGAAATTTCCAGTGAAAAAATTATAGCTGATTTTACAGATAATTTCACTGATATACAATCAGTTAAATATGTGGTTCACTGATGCAAATAGTGAAAGTCACTAATCACTGATTTAAACAGCTGATGCAAGAACTTTTAAATCATGTAAAAGTTTGTATTGTTTAAAAATAAAGTGACGATGAGACTGTTACGTATGCCGAGGTAGAAAGATAGAGAGGATTTTACTGATTAATTTAGTGGACTGTATTTCACTGCTTATTTCAGTGAAATTTAAATTTAACTTATGAATCAGTAACAGAAGTAGTTTACTGATTCAATCGGCGACTATTCGCTGACAATCAGCAGTTTTTCAGTGATTCATATTTAGAGAGTGTTGAGGTGAAAAATTCACTATTTTAAAAGAATCCCTCAATTATCACTCCAGGGATAATGCGTGTACCGTTAATGACCAATCGATTAGTTTCTTAATCAGTGAACAATAGAAGCGACGACGTCTCGTCGAATCGATCAGAATAATTCGCTCGCGATATTTGTCCGTCGTCGTTTCTCTCAATCCGAAAGCCGAAAGATCCTATCGTGAACGGTTGGGTACTATTAAGGACAGAATTATATACAAGTGTGCGTTTTCTTCGTTAGTGTCAACGTCTATACCCGTGGCTAAGTACGAAGAACGATGAATTACTTAGCACACGACACTTTAACGCACGAAACGTTTCGTGGTGAGGAGCGCGTTGTTTGCGTATACACACTTTGAAATGATCGTAGAAATGTCTCTTCGTCGGACGTCACTTCAAGGGACGTGTCCGCGATACATTTTTTTTTTTTTTTTTTTGTTTTTTAATAAAAAGTGCGTAAAGCTTGGATGATGATGATGATACGATCCGTGAGAAGCGGAAGTCGGTGTAAAACGCGCACAATTGCGAAATAACCTAAATTCGCGACGGTTCGCGACGGTTCGCGATGTATATATATATACACGAGTTGTAAGAATCGCGACACCCGGGAAAGAAGGGGCAGGCAAAAGAAGCAGAAGAAGAAACAGTTGTTGTCGTCGTCGTCGTCGCACGCCGTTGAGGGAAATGGCCAATTATTAGAAGAAGAGCGCGTGTGGGACGTGATGGTTCTCTCTCTCTCTCTTTCGCTCGTCAGCCTTTAAGAGGTGTAGGCAACGAGACCATTGTTCTTTCGTTTTCATGAAAGTTTCAGAATCGTTGATGGCGACAGATTTTCTTCCTCGCGTCGATCAATCCGATAATCTATCATCGCTCGTATATACGATAACAATCGCTCGACAATTATCATTGACTAAATCGAGAATTCTTAAGCATTCGTACTTGTGTATATATATATATATATGTTCACGGCCACAGATCAAGTTTAAGTCTAAAAGCGGCGTTGAAAGCGGGCAAGTCCAGTGCACTTAGAGTAGTAGTTTGCTAACGTCGAGCGGAACGTTGCGTCACGTCGATATTTTTAATCCGCGTTTACCAATACGCGCTCAATGATGACGAATGATCGGACAATGTTATTGACTGATACCGTAGCGACGTCGCTTTTATCGCGCGATTATCGCATAAATCGCCTCGATCGCTTTGTTTGCGGTTTTGTCGACGGATTTTTTTTCGACAAATCGATCGAAAATTCGACGACGACACTCGCCGTTCGAGGAGACAAATGCACAACGAGTTGGAAGTAAAACGTTTCAAAATTTGCCCGATAAGCGATCTTTAAACAGATCTTGCATCATTTTCACGCTCCTCCTCGCGCGCTATAGTGACAAATTAATGAAGAATGCGCTTCTTTGTTGCGTATACGTAGTATTCTTTCTTATAAACACTAAATGCTCGTTACGCACGAAGCGTAATTATGTCATTACGAAAGTGATTGAATAGTCAGCTGCTGCTATCTCGTGCATGTGTGTACGTCGAGGCGTAAGATTGTTTCGTTTCTTTCGTCGCTTTAAGTCTCGAAATGGAAAAGCATCGAGTTTGTCAAAGCATATTTATGTTTGAAGTATGGAAAACTTATTGGTTGATATGGACCGAAGAGAAGAAAACCGAAGACTTTTAACGCAGTGTCGATGGTTTTCAGGAATGTTGAGAAACGCGTGGCTATTGGCGCGATCAACCGGTCGATAGTCATCGATAGGATGTAGAACTTTTAAATGTAACTTTAACCATTCAATACACGCAGAGAAATAGATTGTAAAGAACTGATGGTAAAAAAAAATATGTTACATGATACCATCATTATGCTAGTAGTGAACATGTACTATCTCCTT
>JAPYZR010002682.1:0-40354 GCA_030522945.1 Trichopria nigra
GGTAAAGAAAACGCCCGGAGGGCGGCAAAAATTTGTGAAAAACCCGCTGCACATGCGCAGAAGCTGCGTGGCTTTCTCGGGCGGCGATTGGCGACTTTCTATACTTACTTTACCGGCACGTAAAGCCCATGAATTTGCGCATGTGTGACAAAAAAGAAATTTGCCTACAGGATGTGATGTATGAAAGTTTATGTTTAGCCGTAATTTGACAATACCCTCATCTGCATCCATACGGGAACCTAATTATCGTTTTATGTAATTACCGTTGGGTATATATCCATTATATATTTACTATTACGTAATTATATTAAATATATATAGTATACTAGGCAACTAGCGATATTTTCTTAAATACGGGCAGGGCAATTCTGTTTTTAGACCGCTTGATGAAAGAAATCGAACTTCCCGCGAAGGCATTGAAGAATATATATTTTAGAATATTAGAAAATATTCTCGCATTTGCTTTGATTATTATGAAGAAAATGATAATAATAATAGTTATTATTATTCAGTGAGTAATTATAATTAGTCGCTGAATCAACCATAATAACCAACAAATGGCTTCATGTTAGCCCATTCTCTCAGTAATATCAGAGTTTACATAGATAATTGAGCCCCCCAATTCCTAATTAAATTATTCAATTAAGACGAATGTACCAATAAAGTCAAAAGACGTTTTCGAACTCTTACTTTTATTTCCTCCGATTTGCATTTATCTCTAAATTCGCCGCGTCGCGAAAGGGTCCGTGGAGGATCGACTCGGAGACTTACGACTCTGCTAAATAAAGTTTACCGCGGGGAAAGAAAACTGGACGCGAAAGTTCTCGTTCAGTTTGGATTGGAGGTAATTCGAACCAATAGCGAAGTTGCGAGCAATCAGCGATACTCGGCGATGGCGTGCACGGCAGTGGTTGGTCTTGTACCGTTCATCCATCCGTCCGATCCCTATATACAGCCAGGTCCGTCGGGAGCCTCCTTTAGTTGCACTGGACTGTTTTCTCCTTTTGTTCCCTTTTCTCCCTGTGTGCAATTTCATCAGGAGCGTATTACTAACGGATGGACCGTCGCGTCGTGCTGAGAAAAAAGATTCCGAGCTAACGCGAAATATTGAAACGTTTGCGCGCAATAACTGACTGGGTCTAGTGGTCTGTGGAAACATTTGTCATTTTTCTTTCCGCCATCTTAAATGTACTGATAAAAACTTACTTTTTTCGCTTTTCCCATCGTGAAGCGCGATTGACAATTTATTCCGTACTCTTGAAACCTTAAAACTTGTGCTCGGTTTAATCAACGAACCTTTCAATTGAATTAAAACTGCAGTCAAGTAACAATCGTTAAGTGTGATTGGAATAGACCAGGATCGGGAATTAAAACTTAAATATAATGTTTGAAATAACTTTTTACTCGAACACTGAATTCTTTCTTTGAACTTTTGCTTTGTCCATTATGCCTATATTTAAATCTATTTTCCAACACTTTTAATTATATAATTCATTGCTTCATTTTGTTATTGTCAAACGTCTCTGGTACTTTGGAGAAATTTAAATTGCTTTGGAGGCTCTCAATGAAAACGCAGTCGCTGTTCTTATGTATATCAAGAACCATTTTTTAAGTCGATTTTATAATTCTTGTAACTGGGCAATTACACCAGCATATTTTACTGCCCAATACTTGCTTTCTAAATTCTACCAAGAAATTAAAAATTGCCAGCTAACATACATTCTAAACTAGACTAGTATTTACCAAACTACATTTTGCCTATTGAGTATAATCTTGTTGATATAGCGGCGAGAAACTGTCCAAAAAACCATTGATATTGAACATATAAACCAGACAAAAGTAATCGCTTTTTCCATCCTTTACAACAAATTATAAGCTATATTTTCGTAGTTACTATTATTTGCATTTCGATCTTATATATCCGAGGAGATCAACTGTCCATTGGACATGAATCATTGTGCTGTACATATACTTTGGAGAATTGCAATTTGCCGTAACATGACCCACGGGTAAGCCTCGCAATGTATCGAGATTCGAGATTCATATCTGTAACGGTAAGCGGTTATCTGACCGAAAACACATACTCTGATCTAATATAATCTTGCGGGATTACATCTCCTTTAAGAGGTATATTGTAAACGTGTGAAATGTGTGATCCGATCTGTAAGTATCAGATCAAGTTAGAAATCCGTTTTGATTGAAATTGATCTCGAATTTTAGATAAATATTCTTTAGATTCTTTTGTGCTTTTATTAAATTGGCATTCTTTTCATTTGTTTAATAATAAGTTTAATAATAATAAGAATAGATGACCCTTTTTCGGGACGGCTTCAAACTAAATCAGTTTTAATGATCTTCCGTCATTACATGCAAGAGGCGATATTTAATCACTAAACATGATTTTCGAGAATATGCGGCGTTCCTAATACTAAGCTGATTTGAATTCCGGCAGTTAGAGTTCGGCCGAGGTGAAGCACTATTTACATCGCTAATGCAGTTTCGAGATAGAAGGTGGGTGTGTGCCATCTTAGCGATAAGGGGATTAAAAGCTTCACCGTCGACGTTGTATCTTTTCGAACCACTGCATTGTCGTTTAAACGTTTCAATGGCTGCGGAAAAAGCACTTGGGAGGACTCAATAAAACAAAGCTTTATTGTCAATCTAAAAAACGTTTTTACAGAGATTTAATGATGTACATAACTTTTGTATATTAACATGTTAACAGTTGCTTTGATTACTCTTCTGATAAAATCAGGAAAACTCTGACTGACAAGCAACCGATTTCATTAATGCAGTAGCTTCTCTCTATTCAAATTTTCACAACAGCAGGGTCAAAATGGTATAAAAAAGAATTTTTTGACATTTTAAAAATTCTGTCAAGATAAAATACTTTTAATGAGAAGTTATGTATAAAATGAATTATTATTTAAAGAACATTTTCTGAAATTTTAATAGGAAAATATTAAAAATTGAGCCATTGATAGTGAATTGCTTTGCATTACTTTGCGGTGCCCACTATATATGTAGCTCTCGCAAATGAAAAAATGAAGAAGATCCTGTTATAGTAGATCAATTTACTAAAGTCGTAACGTTCTTTTTTTCAAATTTTTTACTACAATAATTTTGCAATTGTTTACCTTTAAAGTTGAATATAAATAAATGAAAGGACAGTTTCGACCTTGTAAAGTTTTATATTCGTTGAAAAAAAAAATGATTTCAAATTATACAGAATCGTCGGTGTCAACTCCTTAAAGAAAAGTGCCAACCAATTAAAATAAACCTTATTAAAAGTGCCAAAATACCTTTTTCTGGATGATTTAAATGACACTTTACCATTACATGTTGCGCAGTTTATTAAACTTGAAATAGATGTAATTACGAGTAAAAATTCAATTAGAGCGACGGTAGCTGAGTGGTGAGGGTATCGGATTCGTAATCAGATATAGTCCCTAGATTCGATTCCCGTTCTCGGCCATCAGGCATTGATACCTCTGTATTTATTCATACAAGAGTCTAATAACACTACAGCTTTTTTTAAATTTAATATTTAAAAAATGGAATATTGTGGCGCGTGAAAATATATCGTATAACAATATATACTATTAACCTTTCGCATAATTATGATTATTATATTGTTCTTCTACAAGTTATAGAAATAAAATTACCGCATATTGTCTCTAAAATTTTATAGGATTCAATAAAAATTGGAAACATAACGGAATGTTTATAATTTATTGTTGCGATGCAAAACTAATATTTTGCATATTGTTTTTTAAGAAATTTTGTAAAAAAAAAAGAATAGTCTTTATATAATAAAACGTAAATCGTATAAGTATAACGTATAAAGGGATCTGCATCGAATGTTCAATTTTACATATTATATATGCATAAGAGAACGGAGGATGTTTTGACTGCTACTACAAACTGGTGATTTTAAACTTGCATTACTCTCTAAATTTGAATCAGCGAAAGTCACTGCCAATCAGCGAATATACACTGATAATCAGTCCAAACCCTACCATCTCGTAGGGTCAACTTTAGAGAGTAAGTAAGTTCTTATCGATATACATGCTAGACGAGCTAATTAATGTGCCTTGTAGCTTACGAAACTACTTAAATTATTAATGTGGAAAAGGCCGAAGAAAATAGATATCGCAACATTACTGCAAAAGCAATGAAACATAATAGTTTTACAGGCAATAATCGTTAAAAATATACCATTATTTACTACTTAACTATTATAGATAAATAAAATTTTCAATTATTCCATCGTAAATTTATTGAACGTATATTGTCTTTTTTGTAAATCTATATTTAACACTACTTTTTTTTAACATTTTTTTTTAAAATCAATTCCTTCCCAGTGATGAAATATTCAATTTTCGACTTACAAACTATCGTATATGCTCGGCAGGTGAGATGACTTATAAGTATTCGTACAATGTTCTCGTCTCTCGTCTTCGATTCGAGTAAGAATAATACACTCGCAAATCAAAAGTCTTCCTGTCCGCCTGCATAAACATTCTACCCTTTCCTGTAATATCGGCGAGGAGTCTTAATTCGACACAGAAATAAATATTTAGTAATTTTAATCAAAGTTTAGTTGCCTCCCGAGGGAACTAAATATTTAGTAATTTATAATGCTGTACATTTAGTTTAACTGAGTAACTATTAGTTGATGAAATAATAACTAAATTTAAATCTAACCAAACTACATCACATAATCGCTAAATTAAAAATGTAATTAATAATTTATTTAAATAATCATGTATATCACCAGTATAAAGTATGTATGTCGTGGAAAGGACATTTTTATAACTATATATAGGAATAAAAAATACATGGTATATTTGCATATAAATTATACCTTAATTTATACATGTAGTATATTTCTGCGGGAAATATTTCATAGAATTGTATTACAATTTGAACCCATTTATATAGTCTTCGACGTCATTGGTTAATTTGTAATATTGATAAAAACATGAAATCCCGCCTTTAAATATTTTCATTTATTTCAATTTTATTATTTTATTTAATAATTTTTAAGTACATTTTCATAAATATATAAATTGTCCGATAACCAGCAATACTGAAGAGAATTAAAATTACAAAAAATATGTAAAATAATTAAAATTAATTAATAACTTTGAAATAACTTTTGCTGTTTCTGACTGTTACGATAATTAATATGATAGCATATATTACATAATGTTTATTCAAAAATGTGAAAGATCCTATCGTACAATTGCCTGTACGAGTTTGTTGAATTCTCATCACTCAACAAAAGTTAATTCGAACTGAAATTTATTCGTTCTCATTTTCCTCCCTTCGTTTATGTGTGGATTTTTATTTAATACAATACAAAATTATAGGACAACATTTTTTTTAATATATTGCTGTGATAAACATTGACACGAGCCATTTCTGAAAAAGTAAACGACAATCAAAGGGGTCGAAATAATATTCGATTATACTATAGAAATAGCGCGGAATACATACTCTGAGGCACTCGTATCGTTGATATCACATTGAAGGTGATTGACAACGCTGAGAAAATAGCAAGCACTACATAATTCATTCGCGAACATTGTCGAGATCCTGGACTACTATATTTATCTACATATATATTGTACTATAGGCCCGCGTAACATATGTAGAAGCAACGTTTTGTTATGAAGTCGCGATTCATTCTCCTACAGGGGTATTCCGGTTTGTTTACCAGGCTGCTGTTTCCTCTTTGAGATGATTGGTATAGCTCGCCACTTCCATCAGTATGTATTCGTGGTGCTTCACGATGGGAGCCGAGACGTCCTGCATTGCGTCACACGTAAAGTCATATAGAGATTCTGCGAGTATGTTAAAACTAAACCAAGCATCACCAGAAACTTTCCCTTTCATCAGATAGATCTTATACGAGGTATATCTCTCGGCATTCATTGACTACGTTGCTATAGTGAAAATTATTTTTTTCAACATTTTTTCAGGACGTTGAATTTTATACTGATCGTTGAAACAAGATAAATAAAAATATTTTTAAAGTTTCTTTGTTTGTGTTTCTTTCTTCCTTCAATTGATGAGCTGTGTTTCAACTTTTCGCCTATACTACGACAATTTTTATGCCTGTAAGGTCTTTCACAATCACTTGAATTGCGTCGATATAGGGTCCTCTTATATTTATTGTTTGTAAAAGGCGTTTCGCCCGTTTAATACTAGTAAATAATAAATAAATTAATAAATAGTAAATAAATAAATTATGTATACATCCTTACAATATCATCGTTTTGACTACATGCAGTATTCATCATAACTACCCAGCCAACAATCACAGAAGTTATGTCACAGTTATGTAACAGTTACATTAAAATGTAGCCTCAAAATTGTCACAGTTACATAACAGTGATTGTCACGTAATAGTTACATAGCAATTACGTCACAATCACTGTTATGTAACTGTGACAATTTTGAAGCAATATTTTAATGTAACTGTTACATAACTGTGACATAACTTCTGTGATTGTTGGCTGGGTATCTCCTTTTCGGTACAGCTTTAATAATGCGGAATAAATATGGAAATTTATTAAGAGCATATGTGCATTAATAAATTAGGTTAATTTAAAAAACTCCGACCTTTCTAAGCTTTCAATCAATTAGGTGTGAATGAAATGACTCCGATTTGTTCAGATTTAACTTGGATAAATTTCGTATCAGTTTTGCTGATAATAGTTTCTTGGTAAAACGTCATGTCACACCTAGATCAGGCACCTTCTGATCTTCCCCGTATTGATACCCTATAAACGAAAAGGAACTGAAAAGTTTTCGCCATTTCAAAATGCGCAAAAAAGGATTTCAAAGGATGTGAAATAAATTCAGTTCGATTTCTTGGAATTCCTTTTTTTTATTTGGAAATGGAAAATACCTTTAAATTCCTTTTCATTTATAGGGCAGGCTAATAGGTGCATGAGACAAACTGGAATTATTTTCATCGAAGCTAGGTATAGGAAACGTTTTGGGTTGAAATTTTTTAGTACTGCTAAATTGACTCCCAAATATTGATGATAAGTTTAAAAAATATAGTGCTACAATTAATTAAATTATTATATTAGAGTTAAATTATTATTAAATTATTATTAGTGGAATGTAGTTAATTATATATTAGAAATGTAAAAACGAATTGATTTCAAACACTATGCAATCCAAACAAAAAATGCTTTTAGGAAATTCGTGAAATTTATTTGTGTTTATTTATTTCGTATCGCAAAAATTCGTTTACGCATGTTTTACTAATATTTTCATTTTTGGAGAATGCTCAGCTGTAATCGCACCCCTACAATCGTACGTCTCTAATCGTAAGTCTGACAACTTCATATTATGAAATGCAACGTATTTGAAAGTAGAAAAATCGACTGAAATTGATGATTGATCGACACGCGTGCTCGCTACTCGTTTATATGAGGGGCTTTTGAAAATGGATGATGGAAGAAGCCATGCGAGAGATTTAGATTGCTTTTCGAAAAATACGGAAACGAATATGCGCTTGCTCGAAACGTGTCGGATTCATTTATAAAGAACCGAACGAATGCCTTGCGACCCACTTACCTCATCTACTGACGCCATTTTCTTGCCACGACTCGATTCTTTGTTCCCTTCCTATTTTACCCCCGACTTTTTTTCTTTTGTATTCAATACTTCCTGTTATCACCTGACAGTTTTCGGCATTGGCCCCACGTCGTGGAGTCTTTCGAATTTCGAAAAAATCTATATGTAGTCACGTGTGTACTTTAGTTATCAGTTAGAACGATATATCTGTATGGGGTTTTCGGTAGGAGAGTTCGTAAATTGTTTATAATCTTCTTTTTTCTTTTGTCTGATTTTTTTTTATATTTTGAGATTATACACATTATGTTTTATACTTAAATCCGAATTATCTGTATATTTTTTATTTCTAGATTTTTCTAACTAATTTTCGAGTTTTAATTCAACACATGAGCTATACATATAGGGTTTCTCAGAGTTCGACGCACTACTTTGTATGTGAATTTTAAATAAAATTTCCAAAGAATTTTTTTTTTTTTTAATTTATTTAAATCGTCTATATTCTATTCATGTGTAAAGAATGTTCTTTTATATTTCTCGTTTGTTGTATTTTATATTATAATTCGTGATGTACATTAATTATGTGAAAGGTGTATATAGTAAACAATTGTGTATTTACATATTTATTAATTATTAAAATATTTCACAGTCGTTAATATAACTCGTTTATATACATATATAAGATGTGGTATATATTATGCATGCTACTTGCCACATTATACCTATATAGTTAGTATGTTTCTTCTAATCGTTTTTATCGATTTTCTATAATATTATATACTATTAGAGTCTAAAACAGGTTTCAATAATTAACACTGATTTTACTATTGATGGTCATTCAAGAATTTCGATATTCCGTTTCTACATAAAGTTTTTTACTTACTTAAGTATTTGCCTTTGTACTAAAACGATATTGGAAATTCATTTAATAGCTAAAATTTACATTATACCCCACCCCGTTTCCTGTTGCGAAAGAATTCCGGGTATCAAGCCTCCTCAATTAAGTACTTTTATTATATATTCCAATTTCTTTTGATGAATTAAACTCGATTTTTTAAATGAAAATTAAATTTTCAACGAATTCACGTTTTTGTCACTACAAAAGTCTGAAAATATGATAGATCAGTTTGTGAAAAGGTATAAATATATGGTGTTTTTTGTTTTGCAATAGGGCCAATTTTATTAAATAAACTATTGATACTATATTAAATATGTGAAAAATTAACTCTGATTATTTGAAAAGCGAAAATGTAATTCCCCAGGAAGCGACCACTGTGAAACACTCGAAGTAGTGAGGGCGGAGCATTGTCGTTTCTTTAGGGGTTATTGCTTCTCCTTTAAGGGTCGTTTCGGCATCGTTTTCTCAAGGTATCTTACTTTATCGAGACGATACGAGATCTCGCGTATATCGTCTGGTTCGAAGCTGGAACAGCAATTGAAAAATTTCAAAAATAGTATCAGACGAGATAACATTTAAGCCAGGAAATCATATTGCAATGATAATCGAAGAAATCTTGATAAAGTCTATTCATTGCTTAACTATATATATGGCTCGAAAAATTCATTTTTTGCATATGTGCAAATTGTGACTAGGACAGAATAAAACTATATTATATAAAATAACTTTTAAAAATGATCGCAATACCCACGTGAATCTGTTCCAGTTGTTAATCATTAATCTTCTGAAGCTAAAAGTTCTATTACTACAGGAACATAATAAATCATACAACTTCAAGCATGGTTTACAAAGACGAATTGTATTTTTATACCCAATGCAAAAGAAAAAATATTTCTAGGGCCAAATATGAGTCTTTTCGTCGTTTCCTTATTTTACAAGAATATCATTAAATGAGAATGCATGACATATATTTGGATGAATAATGGTCATTTGATATAGAACTTTCTATATATATGGTTTATAGTTTTATAGTAATAAGTGTAATACAATTGGTTGAAAGAGTAATTGCAAAATTAACTTATATTTTTGTCTTATAATTCGAGGTTTAAAAAGTACACACCAGTATCCGTACACAATAAGATATTGATCACATTTAAGATTCAATCCGGCCAATAGTACCTGGGATGTTATTAGGCTTCTTTAGTTTTTTTATTTAAGAAATTTCTTTATGCAATTTAATTTACTGATGAAAGTATCGCTTTCAATATATTAAATTTATTTGATGATTTCCAATTAATAGAAAGTTTAAAACAATAATTTTTGTAGTAAAATAAAGAAAACTTGTAGTTGCGTAAGAAAGTGACACTGACAAAAAATAAAAAAGGTAAAAGGATAACGGCGACAGCGTAGAATGCAATGAAATGCGGAAATTAAAACCGAAGAAGAAAAGAAAAGTAGTTAATTAAGATAACTCTTAATTAGGAAACAATACTTCAAGCAAGCATATCTTAATTACAATCCGACGGGAAATAAGAGTTTTTGATGGATTTATTGCACGTTAATGTCTTTACTTAAGACATGCTTATATGAATTTCCGAAAGACCGTGACACTTTAAAATCACATTTTGAATATTGTTTACGTACATTGCAGTAACACATGATAGATTCGTTTAAACCAAATGTAACATATGAATAATTTGATAACAACTTCCTAATGTTAGCTAAAAAGTGTCATCCTAAAACCAGAAAAAAATGGGCATAACCCAGACAAAAATTATTCAGGAAAACGTCTGCTTTCCCATACCTACACTTGAACGAATAATCAAATTTTGGCAAGAGAATCCTCTTAACTAGGGTCTTATTTCGAAATTACTTTTGTCACGGACTCCATGAATTCATGTACGCAATTTCCTTATATGTATATATACGATGTTGTTGCATTTAAGAGGGAAAAAGTCCTAATTATGGAAGCGGATCTACGTATGCATATCGTAGATAATTGTTGTTTATGTAATAAGTCGAATACGTATAGAAAGTATACAAGTACGTAACCTGCAAATTTATAAGGTTTTAATTTTTAGAGCGAATGAGGTTTGTCCCTCTTTTGAGAAATTCAGAATAAAATCTGAAATACGGAGAGGCCAGTATCCTTTTCTCATTTTCAACCCGTGTAGAAAAATTGCATTGGTTTACACAAGTACACTCTATTAAGAAAAAAATTATGAAATTGATATCGTAATTTTATGGTTCTATATAAAGATACATGTACATATTAACAGAATGTATTTTAAATCGATTTGGTATAATGTATATATACATCATTAGGCTGTCAATTATATACACTTTTTTCTAGTGAAAGCGGCAAGCAGAAATATATGATTTTTCTACAAATCGAAGCTTAATGAATTAATCATTGTTACTGTCTTGTTTTGATCTGCGATACGGTCTGTGTTGCCGCCGATAGAAGACTCCCGTGACTCTGTTCCGTTCTCATTACAGAAATGGGTCGCCATTTAACGTTGGGTATAGCTTGTTGATATGTGCCTATACTAAATATTGTAATCGGGCAAGACCTCGTAATAAAAGAAGTTCAATAAGAGACCTTGGGAAGAGGACTTAAAAACATTTCCTTGTTATGGCTAAATGCAATCTTGTACTTTGTAAATTAAAGAAATTGTTTGCTGCAGAAAGATGACAATTCTATTTGAGAAATAAACAAGAATTGACTCATGATCGACATTAAATACTGATTAAAATGTAGAGTGCACATTATCAGCCTTGGTAACGTAAGAGAATGAAAAATAAGTTCTCGACATTCACGAACAGACCATGTAGAGTTTGTAAAAGGATCGCATATGACTAATTTAGTAATGTTAAAGTCGCTGTTAGAGCTATCTTTTTGGCTATCTTTTTGCGAGATCTCTTTTAAACAAAGTAGGGAACTTTGCATCATATTTTGAGTGCAGGAGGTATACATCCCCCGCACGCATTAGCGAACTGCATTGTCCTGCATTATTGACACTGAAAGGCTTTTAAGAAGGGAAAATGTCTGCGTGACTAATTTCCACTTAGTCCGTTCGCGAAGATCAGTCATCCAGAAAATGAGGCCCGAACGTTCCTCGCCGAATCTTCCATCGCGATATGGAAGTCCCTTCGCCGTTGCCGACGTCGTCGTCGTCGGAAGTACCCTCAATATTCGAAATGAGCGTCTGCTCTCTTAGCAGTTCGTTATCAGGGACCCGAATAGATAACAACTTGCGCTAACGGCGCTGCTCGTGCTCGCATGAATTCGCAAAACCGCTAACTGCTCGCGAGCGAAGGCCGAGGCCCTCTCCCAATAGTAAAATCAATTATGTCTACAGATTCGACATTAATTCTGCAGCTTGCACGATGATTGGGATGCCTGATAGCCGCAAAACGTCAGTGCGTTCCGTTCGACGCGGAGTAATCAATGCCGTGAAATTAAATGTCGTGCTAAAACAACAGAACATTTGCGTCCCTTCACATCGTGGTTGAATAAACACTCCAGCTGCGAAAACTTCTTAATTAAATTATATGTAGGCTGGTTTAAATGACGTTGGACGGTGAAATTTAATCTAGTTTTATTCACACAAATCGAAATAGATTATCACCCATCGTTCTGTGCTATAGGTTGGATGATGTCAAAGCCTATTTGTGCATTCTAATGTGATGAGATTTGCTATCGGACTCGTGGAATATTCTTTAAAATTTGCTGGTATTGTTTGAATTTATAGACTGAGGTACACATTCCATTGTTCCATAAACATTTTTTGGGCCATTTTGATCAAACTTAATCGCCATGTAAAATTTTCACGATAATAATTCTTTCTTGCTTTGTCTCTATCGTTCTTCGATCGACCGATCATAAAAATATATCACAAATTAGTGCTCTTACCGAAAGTTCATTTCTTCGAATTGTAATATTTTTATTGCGGCATTTTCTCACCCTGTTCATTAATGGCGTGGTTCTGCTAATTCGTCCGAGGCGAGATCTTGGCCGACGGGTGTATGAATGCTCTCGTTCGTGAATCAATGCCCAGTCAATAACAGCCACACCGCTATTTGATGAAAAGATGACGGCGAAAAACTTCATGTATCAGTACAGCTTTTCAAGCTGGCAAAATCACGTAGCCATAAAGACACCATAAGAAAAAGTGCCCCCTCGCACGGTTCTCCTTCCTACTTACAAAATTTACGACGTGCTCGCAAATTTGTCATTTCCGCCATGACACCGCTCTCGACCCTAATAGGCTTAGGTTAAAAATCATTTAATATCGTTAAAATGGCTCTTACATGTACCCGACTCAATGCAAACAATTTTCCTCGACATATTCGATATGTGGAACCGCCTAGTGTAAAAATGTAAACAGTTTATTATGACTTCGAACGTGCTAAGTGCCTCACGAGATTTAGTAATTGTATGCATATAGGGGGTTGGAGAGCACCGTTTTAATTTATTGTTGTTATTTTTTTTTGATTTCCTAAAAAGCCTACAATAAATTCATTATACAATTATACTCCTTATATATTTAGTCATATAATAGAAAATGAAACAGGCAGTCTTATAAACAATATTTAACAATTCTAGAATAATAAAGTATCATCATGATTTAAAAAAAAAAAATAGTTATATTGCCATTCCTTGAATACTACTGACATATCGATATAATAATACTGAACGTTCATGGAATGCTATGCACTCAAACGCACGTGTCGAAAATTCTAAACAAACCAAAACGAGACTATATATATTAACGAGCAACACCATAAACTTAAATAGACATTTACGGGGAACTTTACCGGCATTTGGTTCAGTTCTATAACTCTTAAGTTACATAAATGGCCGACCTCATTTAAATTCAACTGTTAACTAAAATGACTCGAAATTTGATTCAGCCAAACTCTTAACTTAATCTCAACCGCACATCACCCTCTTTACTCTTGGGTACTCGTATTTTAATTGTCGCGCAATTATAACGTTTATCTATTCCCATAATTGTAATTTGTCGTTTCACGAATTGCATACAATTCGAAATACGATTACAGCGTTAACTTATCGTGTATCCTTCTGGAGAAACTAAGAAACACGATGAGTACTGCGAATGTAGCAGTATTTGTTTAAACCTACCGCAGTACATTTGCAATCAAGAAGTACATTTACTGTTTTTGAATCCTTCATTTAGAAAATGTTCGCCCTATAAGTGCAGATATTATCACTTTAATCATTGAGGATGTCTTACTTTTTTAAACAAGTTTCCAATCAAGAAAATTGTGTTATCAATAATATATCAACGCTATCATGAAATATAGTACTCAAATTTTAATTGATGGTAAAAAAAGAAGTTTTGTTTGCAAAATTATTATTTCATTTGAGTGATTTTAACATTTTAAAAATTATTTTAAAAATTTACTCGAACAACTTGAAAGTATTACGTGACTGGGAATTCCACCGTAAAGTTGTCTTATCGAATAGTTCAGCCGTATCGACAAGTTGAGAAACTCGATCCTTTAAGAATACGTGAACAAACGCAAATTAGAAATAGCACATGTTAGCAGTGCACAAAACTGCAACATGTGGAAATATGGGTTTATTGCTATACGGTATAGGTATGATAGATATGTCGCTTGGGTACAAAACAATTCGCTACAGGAGCACGTACTTAAAGGGCGCGCTCGTACCTCTACTCAACACATCTATATGTATTGCAGTTCGATAATTGGACAAGGGTTGTCGCGGTTATGCATCGAAGAACCCTGATTCAACCAGCCTCAACCGCGATGTACTAATCAGCCTGGTGCACTTGCCAGGCGTTATAAACAGCGCACAAATAGGAGTTCTGTCTGTGACGTAGCGATTCCGAACAAGGACTTTCCGATCGGGAGTTTCTAAAACAATGATTTTGTTGTTGGAACCTAGGACGTCATGTCACAGTGATGTAACACGAATGACCGTAACGACGAGAAATTTCTTTTTGAAAATAAAATAATGAAAAGTAATATAGTACATCTATTTATAATTATTTTTTCTCAAATTTCTTGAAGAATGACAAGTTTAAATTATTAATTACATATAATTTTGAAAAAATGAAATTTTTAACGACTTCCTTGCGATCTTTTCTTTTTTTTTAAGGGTTCAAAATGTTACGTTGTGGGGCCTTAAGGTGGTTCTAAAGTAGAACAGTTATCGACCGAGCTTTTCAACCATAAAAGTATGAATTAAAAGGGATTGAAACGTTTTTTCAAAATTTGAGCTTTGAAAGGGTGATTCTACATGACATATACAATCCTTAAAAAAATATCGCTGAAATTGATTCAAAATTAAACGAGAATTAAACGAAATAAATAATTTTCTCTTACCAGCACCTAAAATCATTTATTTCGGATAATTCTCGTTTAATTTTGAACCAATTTCAGCGATATTTTTTTAAGTATTGAATATGTTATGTAGACATACCCTTCCAAAGCCCGAATTTTGAAAAAATGTTTCCATCCTTTTTTATTTATACTTTTCCTGTTTTGAGGTTAGGTCAGTAACTGCTCTATTTTAGAACCACCTTAATGTGATAGAAAGATTATGAGAATCAAATTTATGAAAACTGATCTAACTGTATCGCATGCGACAGGTGGCAAGTCTATCATAACCGCATGCTGGCCACCAACTATTCGGAAGTATAGCTCAAGATACAACTAGAATATTTGCATCGAGCGAAACTATGCCGTTTGAAGATGCATTTTTCAAGTATTATTTGAACGTATTATTATATCATAATAAATGAAAACTATATTTCGGGACTTCAAAAATTTATACATGAAAACTCGTATTATGAAACTATTTTCAATATAATTTTGAACGACATTCATATGTCAGTTTATGTACTCATAGTAACTGGAACCATTCGGGTTTAAACATTTATCGACAATTCGAATTCGAAATTTTTTTCACATTTATTTCATTGAGTTAACTATAGTAAATTGTATATTTTTTCGTTTGCTGTTAACAATACGACCCGAATGAGTATAATAAAAGGACTGTCAAACCGGAGAGTGGATTAGCATTATATATAGAGCGTTACATTCTGATAGAGTTATGTATGGTTCTGATCTGTTCAGAGTTCGATCAAAAGTAGGGCAAACTAATCGGAACCCCATCAGAGACCAGCTTCCAATTCCACACGGTACATTAATTCAATATTTTATGTCATATATGAAGTGCACTGAGGCATGTTTTCTTTAGACAAAACCATCATCTACATAATCAATAAAAGTCCTGGTGAAATTTTCTGTGGACAAAATATAAGTTCTTGAATTTAATTAAGCGCAAGAATTTACGAATGAAATATGGCAAACATTTTTAAAACCGGGTTATCGATATATCTTGTTTGTGGAATTTCGAAAAACATTTCCGGGAAAAACGTCTGGGTATAGGTGTACGACGATAAAACGTATCCCGGATAAACTTTCAAATGGCTTTACTGATCCGAACGAAATATAGTGCGCCTATCGGAATAACGTATACTAACCTAGCCCAGGTGGACATCCGCCTAAATCGGCCAACAACACTTCTTCTTGTTGTCGAGGCGAAAATCATTGTTGAAACTTTTTCAGTAATATTCTAATGTATTCGTTACTACTTTTTAATTTTTGATCAACGGAATTTCGCATTTTGAATAATTCAAGTATTTTTAAAGCTTGAACCCATTGTTATTAATTAATTATCACGGGATCAATGTTATTGGCTTCTATAAAATTATGTCTTCGCTACATTCTACTCTACATTAATGCTGCATTTCATTATTATTAAACAACCTTGTATATTTCACTCGTATTTCTGACATTGATATATTTTAATATAAACTAATATTTTAATATATATTTTAATGTAACATTATCTGAATTCTCTGGTATGGGTTTCATTCTTACTAATTTCGTGAATAATGATGAATTGAAAAATAAACAATTAAATTAAATTCTCGTCTAGATTATGTTATTTTTATTCGCTACACAACTTTTCAATCGAGAATTAATTTTAACTAATAATTATTTATAATAATTAATAGAGATTTTTGGCGCTTAAAAATAGATAGAGAGTAATCAACTTTGAAAAAAAATATTCTGCTCAATTTCTTGTCCAGAATCTGTTGCCCGCTTCCGCATCAATATTAGTTTGCAAATCATCGACTTTCACTTGTCGACCAATCAAATACAGAGGATTAGATATAATCCGACTAAACGTAAAACCTATTATTGGCCTTGGTAAAAACAAAAACTTCAATTAAAATAGAATATTTTTGGAAAATGGGAAGAATCATCGCAGTCGAGTTATTGACTTTTTTGGCATGTAGGATTATCTTTGTATAGGATTGAATTGCCACCGAATTGATAGCTCTGTATTGGAAACTGAAACCACCAATCGCGATAAACACGGTATGAAATGTTGGTCTATTGATTTGCTAATAGAAATTTCCATACCGGAAATTACAATGTCCACTTAGATGTACATTGGAAATCCATACATCAACATAATATCTATTCTTTTTCAATTGAAATTTAAGAAATATACTTGGTTTGAAAAAAAAGATTTAAGTCATTGTTATTTTATCATTAATTCCTATGTAAACGACGTTTTATTAGGATTAAAAACAGAATCGTATTCGCTCGAATGTCTAGTCGGTACAATGTGCACACACACACACACACACACACGTATATATATATATCCACGCAACATATATTCTAATTTTATCTAATATACGCTTATATAATAATAATACCTTCATCATCAACATTTTAATCCACAAATTATTATTTTATGTATATACAATTGTTTTTTATTTCGTTTCTATAAACGAAATTTAATTTTTCTATTTCATATTGTTATTTCACAATCTGATGGTCAGTCGTTTCAAATTCAATTTTCATGCAAATTGAACAAGATTTTTCCATGATATGTAAACGTGGTTTGAAGAACGATTTTCCAAACCAAGATAAATTGACTCCAAAAAGTAAATCGCATAGAGCGATATTTTGAACAAACAGCAACAAAGGGTCAAAAGATATAGATGAATAGGCAACATACAATTTCGATTGGTTATCTGTACCGTTCGTATCCAGGACTCGAAAAACAAATTATGATTCGATATAGGTCCATACATGTATAACATCGTTTTCTATTTTCGAGAATGTCATGCGGAAATATTTTCTAAATTCTGATAACGAATAATTTGAAATAGAAAATTATTATTAAAAGTATAGGCTTTTACTTGATGTTCATGTTTAAGAGACAATCAAATTGTGTTAGTTTTTTTATATTTATTAAACGTAAATATTGAAATTAAATATACTTGTTTATAAAAGTATATGAAAAAAATTGTAGAATAATTCACGTATATAGATTTGAAGTTTATATATTTATTTAAAATTTACCTTATTTCCGATAATTAACCTCATATCAGTCATTATTTTCGTAGCACATTATACGGTGATATATTTGGTATTCATAAAGAACGAATGTGACATTATTCCATACGTTCATATTGGAAAAAATATTTGCAAGCTGCCCGAACCGAGATAAGTGAATTTGAATTAATAAACGGGAAAATTGAATGCAAATAAGCATCGTAGATTTAATTACTTTCCGATTTCAATTAAAACGGATACATTGTCAATTCAAATGTAATCGTTACGTTATAAATGCATATTTACAGCGGTCATTTAAAAATTGAATTCTATTAATGTATATGATTTAATAATGTAACGTTTTGGTAATAAATAAATAAAAAAATAAGTAAATAAACATACACACACACACACAAATGTATAATAAGATGATTTTTCTTATTATACGCCACATCACCTTTTGATGGACGTCAGCAACAGAGGGCTAAATAGGTACACGAACACGTACAGTAGAAACCAATTAGCGAAGATACACAATGATACGTTAACGCCACGTTAACCGTTGACTGTTTCTGTACCTGCATAGGCATATACAATAGGATGTACCTGTTGGCAATGACATGCATTTTCTGATAGAGGTGACAGTCGACACCAGCTTTGATCGAGATTCAGGAGCAATCATCGGTAGATATATATATGCGATGTTCATTTTTTGTTTTTGTTTTGTTTTATAATAAAGGAATAGTAATTTTCGGGAAACTACATTGTTCTGTCTTGTTAAAACGGTATATATATATAATCCTTTAAAGTATTATAAAATTTTACGTACATTTTATAAAAATATTTACACTTCTGGAAATGTTACTTTGATTATCTTTAGGAATTGTGAACCTAAGACATTTTTGCATTAGGGTATTTGGAACCTCGTAAATCTGAACATTAGGAACATAAAAATTAGCAGTTTTCGCAGGTAGATATCAAAGGTATTCCTCGTACAATGACGTACAGTTAAGGGAAATAAATATGTTTAAAAAAAATTTCAAATTGTGCTTAAAATTTTGACGATTTTTTGCATGACAAATTGCCATTTTTTATTAATTCAATAAAACTGTAGGATCATTACTAAGAACGCCCCGAAAACATTTAATATATGAAAAGATTAAGTCGGTCAGATGAATATGACATTAAATGTAAAATAAATATTTATATACATAACAAAAATAATAAAATACCACCAACTATAATTACAGCAAAGCTCTTGTAACGATCAATATAAAAGAGTTATTTTTCTTGAGGGGTTTCGCGTAAAGCAAGTTTCCGTATCGCCCTTGCATTACGTATCAGAAAGCTTCTTTTTTCTCTCTTCGAATAGACACAAAGATAAGAAAAAGCCACAGCACGCACATTGGCCTGCAGACGTTCCTTCGGCTTTGCAGTTCACTTTTCTTCGTGCCTTTATTCTTACTTCCGCCGTTTCTTTCTTCTCGGAAAACCGTTGCAGTATAATCTCCGGATATTAAAACGAAGCCCGAATCAGCGGGCGGACAGGATTAGCGTCTTTTGAAAGACCTAGATCTTTTTCGATAATCGAGTTGCATAATAATAAGAACATCAAGTATGATAACGAAAGGAAAAATACAGACGTGGGATCACCGTTATTAAGACGGACATCAGTTGATATTTTTTCTGAATGAAAAAGTTTTTAAATCCATCCGTATATATATAGCTTTCCGAAAGTTTCCGTATGGTCGGAGAGAAAAAAGGTAATGAATGAAAACTTTAATTCCTCGATAAAATAAATTTCAAGTTGAATGTTGGATTATTTCCAGAAAGTTCCAGAAAATGCAAGGTCCGTATTTTCACGATACTTAACCCTTCAATGATTTTTATAATCAGGAGAGTCTCCCAAGTCGAAAGCAATTTTCAGTTTAATTATATTTTATGTAACAAGGGTCGAAAAATTGAGCCTCTGGCATCCCTGGCAAGGGAAAATATCGTATACACAACGGGAGAGGGGAGACTTAGAAATACTTGTACAATATTCTTATTACTCGTCTTCGAATCGTGTTAGCATAATGAACTCGAGAGCTAACGACCTAATCCACAAACCCCCAACCCCAACACCCACACCGCACCCACCCAGGCCGCTATAGTTGTAAAATACTAATAATGATTATGTACTAATATGTATATAAAAAAAACTTTAAGATTTGATAACTATACTATAGTGGAAAACACAGAAACTTAAGGAAAGTTTTTGAAAATATTGACAAAAAATTCCGAAATTCGTCAACTTTTCAAAAATCATTCGCCGGGAATCAACTATTCGGGATCTCGATAACGGTGAGCTGCTAAATCTCGTTCGTGTGCAATAACGCAGAATGATTTTATGTCACCGCCGATCGCCATCAATTTCATCGATGCATTTAAGGCTACTTGGAATACCGTAATCTCCATCGAGTAGTATAATGGCTTAGCGATTATTATCCACTTTCAAATGTTACGGTCGTCTTTATCGCGTATCGCTATTAACGACCTCGGCGATAAACTGCTTCGTGTATCACGGTGGTTTTAAGTGACCAAAATAAAACAATTAAATCAACGTACTTCATTTCATCATCCCCCGCCGTCTCTTTAAAAGCTAATCCTTTTCCTCTTTGCGGCTCGGTGGCGGCTGAAAATAATGAATTAATCATGACCGAATTTGCCAAATCTAAAGTTCCACCCACTCTTTTCGTCTCCCTCGCTCGTTCGTCGCGCTTTTTCTTTTTGCCGCGTCCTAGAAAGGCTCCAGCGTTATGCGGGACCGTGGAAAGCCCTTTGAAGTTAGTAAATGAATTTCTGGCTCCTTTTTCGCATTTTTCACTCGGCTGCAGTTCCGAGACACTTTGCCAGCGCTCGATAGACACGCGACGGAAGGAATCTCGTACCCAGGGTAGATCGCCTAAGAATGAATAACGAGGCACTAATTCATCCAGTAAACGATCGGCAGACCAAAATCAACTTCTCTCAAGGCTAAAGATATTTTTCGCGCACTCGGCCGTGTCCCCTCTGTATTTCGTTTTCTGTCACTCTCCGCTAATTTACTCCGTTGCTTTTTCTCCCGATTTTCCGTCGACACCTCGCGTTTTTCACCCTCTCTTTGCTTGTCTCGAGACATTTGTCTTTCGTATGTTCTCTTAATTTCTGAGCCTTTCCCCCGCATTTGTCATTGTCGCACTCTCTTTGTGTTTTCCTACATTTTTGGTACACTTCCTCACCGCATTTCTATTGTATTCCTTTCTTGTTTCTTTTTTTTTTTATATTTTGTCGACTTGATTGCATTACGTATATTCTAGAGAACTGACGTTTTATAATTATTCAGACCGCAGATAAAGTTCATTTCATACGTAAAATACACGGATACGATAGTATTTCCACGTTAAAATACCGTTCTCTCGGAATTCGTGAAATTGGTAATTTTGTCATTCCGACAAATGATGAAAAGAACAAAAAAAAAAAAGATAAAGGATTAATAATAAAATGCGCTATTTGGAAAATTGAATTGTACATATAATTGTACATACACGTATATTGCAAATTTAGAATACAATGCACACAGGAACAAGAGGAAATATTATTTTAACGCACAAGCAACACACCTTGCCGTTAGACAGCGTTTAACGTTTTTTTTCAACTTTCTCAAATTAAGTTCCCCGTTGGGAAGATAGTTGAACTACTCATTAAGAAAATGGGAATTTCAACTGTCAAGACCGATATTCTACTTTTTCGAGAATAAATTACGTTCATGAACAATTATTACTGCTTTTTCAAAATGAAATTCAATTTTACAAAAGCAACGTCACTTTTAGAAAATATATCGATATATAGCATCACTTCTGAAAATCACCTTAACGGAGTTCTTTCCGGGGTGTTGGCAAAGTCGGTACATGGTAAATCTGAATTCATGCATATCAAAAACAATAAAAAGATTTGTCCTAGATTTTTACCACTAAAATTACTTTTTTCTCAAAGCTATGTTTAATTCTAAATTTTTATTCGTAATTTTCGTAATTGCCAAATTGTTGACTTTCTATATAAAAAAAAGAATTGTAATACATATGTCGCAGTACTTTTATTTCAAATTTTAGAATGTACTGCCGGTGACGCTTTGTAAGAAATGTTAACTGAAAATGATAAAAAGTAACAAATTTATATGCTACGCGAGTAAGTAGTACAAGTCGTTTTGGGCAGACGTTGGATATAAAGAGATTCGATAACGATTTTTTGCTGAATTATATAATGTATTATGTATGTGTGCAGACAGACTTTACAATATGCATTTGGAGGAATAATGGAAATTCTTTCTACCATTTCTTATAAAATGCAGCCGTACATAAATTTTCCAATGTGCACATGTACATTACTGTACACCTGTGCCACGTACGATCTGTCAGTACTCAAAGAAGGGCAACGTCCTGGATTAACGTATTAGTGTGAAGACCTCCTTTTGCAAGAACAACGAGACGCAATCCCACTGCGGTTCGGATTTACCGCTGGGAATTTTTTCCGGAGTATATTTACCTTCACTAGTGCGCTACCACGAGTAAAATGTCGCAAAATTTTGCCCAAGAGTGGTAGTAATCTATAGCTATATGTTTGGGATTTCCACTCCGGAATTTATTCCTTATGTAGAGTAAAAGAATCATTACAAATTTGGTGGTATTACATTTAAAAGTCTTCTGCGTGCATACATATATTATTCACTTAGCAAATAGTCGTTATGACGTCTTGACGTCGATATCATTTCTCTTTGCATTCTTTCTCAATCTGATTTAAATGCATATTCAATTTTACTTTATTAAATGAAAAGTTACTTTAATTTAATTTAATTTTTATTGTATAATTATAATGAAAATTAGCATGCACGTTCTTTGACCTGGATGTATTATTGTATAAGACAAACATCGACGGAAAACTGGTACATTTCGTACTGCCGTAGTTGACGGACAATTGAACAACTGCGATTGTTAAATTCCTTAAATTCATTATAAATACACAACTTTTCAAAGATTTTCCAGAAATTTTTAAATATGCCAAGCGTTTGGAGAATTTAAGGATTTTGCATTGCTCAAATCGTTAATCGATACGGGCATATATTCGCCAACAGATTTGAATGCTGCAGGCACCAGCTGTTTAGGCATCGTTTTTTGATACAACAGTAAAACTCGTATTTGACGTATACTTGACTGCTTTTAAAATATAACGCTTATTACATATTCTTTATTTAAAAATAACGGAATCATGGTTTTTTTTATTATAGCTTTTCTATTTATTTCGCTGCATGTTAAATGTTTATACATGTTAAATATAGAAGTTTATTATTTATTTAACGTTTATTTGTGGTGTAGCCTATATGTTAAATCGCTAATTGACACGATTTTTTATTTTTCCGAATTTTTAATTATATTCATTTGAGTACTGCATATACATAATACCCTCGTGGACTCATTCAGTTAAATCAGCAGTGAACATTTTCTATAGTTGGTTCTTGTTTCAGGGATTTGTGATCGTTTCAAAGAATTAATTTAGTGGCCCTTTACATTTTACATATGCTGTATAATAATAATAATAATAATAAAATATTTATTCAAGCGCTATGGAAAATTTCCTTTAAGCGCGGATCATATATGTAACATATATATGTTTTAATACACCGAAAATAAATTTTTTCTAATATTTTATCTAATATTTAGTTGCCCAGTGAGAACTAAGCATTTAGCCATTTATATTGCTGCAATTACTTCAACTGACTAAATATAAGTCGAAATAACCAATTTTTAATTAGTTGCTACATATAAAGCAAAATAAGTTATTGCTTATTTATTTCCCACTGGGCATCAACTACTAAACTTTAGTTAAAATTCCTAAATATATTTTTTTTAGTAATACGCATATAAAACGAGATTATTAAAATGCCATTTGCTGTTGTCAATAATATTATGGTTGCAATATCGTAGATTCATAATATTTGTCAATAACTGACTTCCATTTCACAGATTTACGATATAAATCAGAGAAACATGAAAAATTGTGATATTAAAATGTAATATTCAGACACGTTTATTTTGAAGCACGTTTAATATATTCCGTGAAACAGGGATTTTAAACATAATATTATTTAATATATTACGCATAATAAGTATAATATCAAGAAATATATGATTTTACTAATAATTATTTATATCGGATAAAAGTTTTAATTTAAATTATTAAAATTTTAAAAATATTTTGTCACGGAGGCGGTTTGATTATACTTAGAGTATATTATATTATGTACACGCATATTATTATTTCTCCCGATATACTGATATCGAAAAACCCAATTGCCTTTAGTTATTTTTTTTTTTTTTTTTTTTTTATTATTATTTATTCCACACTTTTTCTTTTGCACATAAAACTATATCGGTGGATGGAAGTTTAATTAAAGGCGTAATACACTGAGAATGCCTGTTCAACGAGAGAATAAAAACGTAGAATGAAATAGAATTACAGCGGTCGAAAAGAGAAATAATAACTCAGGAATCCCAACGTACATACATATAGATATCTAAATTTTAAAATAAAAAATTTGAATTACTTATTACCTTTGTATGGTCATGGAATAATACATATGTGTATATTCAACATTTCAATTATCTTCACAACAAGATGCATATGAAACAATGCAGAGCTGCACGTAAAGTGGCGCGAATTGTTGCGTTTTCTTCTCACGACCGAAAGGGAGATTGTTCAATTTGTAGAATATAGCATAGCTAATTGCATAATAACTTTTACGCATAAAGATTTAATTACTGCAACAATAACCGCGATATGGCGTGTAAGCATTTAATATGCAAAAACTGCATTACTTATTACATCCGAGAGAATTTCATTTCGATATAAGGGACGTCGGGAAACCCTGGCTGCATTAATAATATGCAATGAGTGCAGCGGAGTAAATTTAATGAACGACTTCTATTAAATCGTCGCAATATTATTTCGAAAAGACTCTCAATGGAATATATAACTTTCTTTGTTTTGAATTTATTATATTATTTTTATTGCGTTTTATATTATAGCCTAAGTCTGTTTATTGAAGAAAATTAAATTTAAACACAAAAGGGTTTGTCCATTTTATAGAAGCGTATAAAGTTTTCAGCGTTCCGCAGTAATCAAAGTTGCAATGAAATAAATGTTTGCCTCGTGAAAAGATACTAGTTTGATGAAGAGAAACGATATAAAATTTAACATTTATCCAACGAAATAAAATGTACGCTCGTGAAAAATATAAAATAAATTAAATGCTTTAGATTCTATAAATGTACTATTATAGTTATTAGTTGTCCGAATATCTATGTCCATACCCAGACCTCGATTACGGGCATCATTTTTGCGATATAAAATATTTTTAAAAATATTTTTTTTTTTTTTTTATGTTTAAAACTTATTTACGAATATTTAGACAACTTCGTATATAATGCTAGGGGCGTTATTAGTATGAGGCATTTTTTAAAGACACAAAACCCTTATTTCATATTATGTTTAAAATGTTACCCTTATAATATGCAAGAGTCAGTGGAAAGAAAATTGAGGAATGAAATTCTTAAGATATTAATATGATATATGGATCTTAAGTAGAAAAGGAAGGGCATTTTGATCAAATTAAAATGGAATGTATATATACAGATCTAGATTAAATAATTTGTAATAAACATCACCTATTCTATACATACATATATATTGATTGGATTTTTATTTTGACATGGTGTAATTTTAATTATAATAAGGACGATGTCGGATCTAATCTGATAGAATTAATTTTTCGGATATTGGGAATTTTTGGGTTCACAGATTTTGAATTCATTATTGAAAATTACGGATAGATAAAACGATTTTCCCTAGTAAAAATGAACTGTGGCGCTAGCCACCGCCATTGCGCATCATCATGGTAGCGTCTCAATTATTTTTTAATTACGTACATTAATTTTAATTTTCATTTTCAAATTACAAAATGAAAATTACAACATTTTTTTTTAATAATATATTATATCTATCAATTTTATGTAATTAAATTTCCTCTCGTTATTTATTGAATAATTTTTGTGAGAATAATGAACAAAATTAAGGATTTATATATATAACATTCAGTATTAAGTTAATTAGACTGCTGTATGCTACACATGAAACCCCAGAACCCTTTTACATTTCAAATTATTTTTAATCGACAAAGGGGTTCATCTCACTTTTGTCATACGTATTTGACAATGACATTTCCATTGAAATCCATACGCAAACCAAGTATATATAAAGGATTTATTAATTTTTGGTTTATAACATTCTGTATTAAACAATGCACAAAACACACCAGCAATAATGTCGAGTATAATGAATCAAAAGCGATTGCCGTAGCTCCCGTTCTCAATTAGCCGCAAGTATTTGTTGAAACACCGTGAAAGCGAGTAAATCGAAATGTTTAAAACCATCATAATTAGAGTTGTTGACAGAGGGCATAGATATGAGGAATGCTTCAGACATCGCATGCTGACTTAACTACACTAATGCACCAATTACGTTACTTTGATGTGAAAATGTTCGGAATTACTATTGACGTAACATTAGAACTGATAAAGTTGTCATCGAATAGGCGAAAAGTTATCTGCTCGTTGGTTCAAGAGGTGCGAACAAACGAGAACCTCATCGCCACTAAATGTGACTAGGAACTTGCATGCTTCGCTGGTTCGGTTTCCAATTTAATCCCTTTAAATCACTGTCAGTCGTGTGTCGCTTGTTACACCAGGCATTTACTGCTGTGCACGACTTGAAAAATTCATTATGGTTTCGGTACTCTTGTAACCAGAAGCTTTATTTTCCTAATCGCACGTTCCATTTCAGGTCCCGAAAAACTGGGTTAATTTGCCTCTTCTCAATTATTGAATAGCGTCAAACTGATATAATTAAAAAAAAAAAGAATGAAAATTCAAAATAAAATGTGTCGATTACACATAGTCAATGCCTTTAAGTACTTAAGTGAATGAACAATTTTGATTTGTAGTAAATTATTACAATGAGCAATAAAGATTACATTAAATAAATAAACTTCGGTAAGCAATTGTTCAGAATAAAAATCCCTGGTAAAAATATACGTTCAATCATGATAAAACTACAGTGTTGTATGCTGTTTTTGTCCATTTTTCTTAGAATTATGGATAAATAAACATAGAAAAGCCAATTTCCTATCATGTTCTATCATATATTTTATCCAGGAATATGTGTTAGATTGGTCACTTAAAATTGATTGTATATTTATTTCATAAATTTATGTTTTATTCACTAATCATTTCGAAGTCGAATTGTATGTCCATTGGACATCCTTGTAGGTCCAAACTGGGTACAACGGACGTCCAATTTACTTCCAGTTGTCACTAACGAGGACGTCCATCGAATATCCATTGCGTGTACATGCAATGAACTTACAAAGAACGTATAGTGGATGTACAATGAAAGTAATCATAAATAAGTATTTTAACGGACCTACATTGATCATCCAATGAGCGTGTGAGTGTGAACGTCCATTATCGGTTAAATTGGTGACAATTAGACAAATCATAGACGTCCAGTGCCATTTGTGTTGAAGATGAAGCTATTCAGTTACGATGCAAAGGTTTGAAGATGTCTTTTGGCTTAAAGTGTCCAACGAATTTTCACAGATGTACAAACGAATTTTTTCAAGACCTTAGAAGTGTTGATATCGAACGACAAACACTTTTGTATTAAACGATATACTTTCAACATCATCTAATTAAACTTTAGTCTTCCCGTTTGCCGCTTCTCGTTCACGGTCTTCTATAAATTTGTTCTGTTCCATAGTCTATTGTAGTATTAGATTTGTGCAAATGCCAGATGCTACCACGATGCATTTGCCCTATTTTAGTACTTAATGACTAGATAAGAAACGTAATATACATTAAATGTATGTTGCTAATTTTCTGATTTTAAGATAATTCAGAATATTTGGTAATAAAAGGTTAAATTTTTATAGGTGTTTTAAGATTTGTAAAAATGAGTCAAAAAGATATATTATTTAAAATCAATAACGAATGATCCCTAGTAGAATTTTGAGCGTGACACTTTGGGCCCCAGCCGGAACCCTTACTTTAATAGGGATCCCGGCCAGGACCCGATGTGTCACGCTCAAACCCGATGTGTCACGCTCAAAATTCTACTCGGGATTTAGTTATGATACAGATAAAATTTGAATTGAGTAAAATGATAAAATAATGATGTCATAACAATCTATGTATTCGTCTGTCGATTCGACAATACATCATTCAATGGAATTCATTAATTGGCTTAATATAGTTTTAAATGTTTTCTGTGAACATATAAATCTAGTCGATATAAATGACCTATTTAAAAATTATGTTGCGTGATGTCACTTTTGATCGTTCATAGGCAATTTTTACATTTACACGTAAAAAAGTGTTATTGGAGCAATCATATTATGGTTACATCAACCGTAGAAATGTCTGCGTCAACCATTAAAACAGTTTCGGACATCGTGAGTGTATCATCAATACTTAATATTCAAATAAATAAGTATGGTTATGTCAACTATAAATCAATAAGGGCGTGATTATGCAATTGTACGATCTCGCTCTACCAAGTACAAATGCTCAAGTACGTTATGAAATCCATCAAGAAACATTTTCGGCTTACATTTTTAAAGCAATCTTGTAGACTATTGTAAACCAGAAAAATGTTTTAAATTAGCAGGAACGCTTGATATATAATTATCTCACAAAAATACAATGTTCCTGTGTTTTTCGTAATTCACGTGCAAGCTGCCGTAAATTTTAGAAAGAGGTATGAAGAGGAAAATGGAACGCGAGCTTTCAAAGAAATTAAGTTTCTGTAATACCGAATGTGCTGTTCTCGCTCATAGTAAAAAGTGGTAATTAACCTTTCTGCACAGGGAGCAATTCGTAGAGTTCATGTGTTCGCGCCGTTGAATGTTCAAGAACCACGACGAAATCAAATAAACAACTTTCGTAGACCCTTTTTCCCGACGGGGATGGAGGCGCGATAAAACTTTATGTACGTCTCTGACATAAAAATCTAATTCGATCCCCCCCCCCCCCCCCCCCTCCTTAGTATTCTTAACTTGCTAAGTGCGGCTTTTGCGTTAAGGGATATCTTTATAGCATTTAATTTTTAGTACCATGTCCATTATTAAAAAAGTTATAACATATAGCAGATGGCTGAAGTGCATCGTTCTGTAGCTATTATTTTATTCTTGGTTGTAACCATATAGCCAGTAATTGCAATCGAACTTTCAACCTGTCCGATTATAGAATCTGTTTATGTCACCGGCATTTCTAATATTAGTAAAGATGGATCTGCTTCTGATATAAAGTCCACAGAATTTACCAAGAAAGAAATATATTTAATTTGTCAAGAAGGTAACTCTAGTCTCAAAATGGCTTTAGTCGTTCGAATAAGAATCTATAAGAAGACACCAGTATTCTAATATAGAAAAACAAAATAAATAGACGGAATAGGCGTGTACAAAATATTTGATAAGGAATGCAACCGGTAATACGTACATATACATGCCAAAGATCAATAATACTGATAAATTCCCAATTAGCACTGGACGTCCATTGGCGAAATGTACGAATAATGGACCTTCAGACTAACACATGTATTAAACGATCAATGGACGTCCAGTTTTTGTCAATTAAAAAAGTGCATGTTTATTTTACGTCCATTTCTACACAATGGACGTCTTATGGACGTCTTAGTATGTTCCGTACTTTGGACGAATATATATATATCTGATATCTGGGTAAAATGTTCAATTGACCTTTAGTATGAATACCAGGTTTGGATTCGATAATCACTGCATCGTATACAAAATTCTTTAACTTTCTACTCTATTTAAGGGAATTAAATAATACGGACGTTTTATGGAGGATCGTTAGTAATATTTCGAAATTATGTATACCGAAGCCATAATTGAATTATCTTCATTGTAAAGAGCACTGGGTCTGCTGCATTCTCATTCGATTTTTCTCAGAAAATGAAAAGGTTATATATCGAGCTCTTAGCATGTTTACGCTCGGAGCGTTTCGTGTTTTACGATCGTCGGGTTTCCCGTTTCGATTTCGAAAGAAAAACGAAAGAAAAGCGGAACTCGGATTTACTCGGGTTACTGAAAATCCCGCGAACATAAATTTCTGCCTCTTACGAGGCTGAAGATGCCTCCGCACACTATCGCTAGGCAAACCTCGATGTCTGTTTCGAGGTAATTCCTTCCTGCCTATTCGATTATTTCTCGATCCGACGGAATCCAATTAGACGCCGCCATTAATGGCATTATATCGATGTCTCGATAAGACGATATCGAAAACTTCATCTTGTTTCCTATCGTAGAAGTGTCATTTTATTTCTGTCGATAGTACACCATTCAAACATTTATTTAAATATTTGACTGAGTCGCCGCCAAAACAAAAATTACAAGAATATATAATGATCATTCGAGCGTTTCGTTCTCGCAAATCATCCGCGTCGAATTCCTTTACGTATAATGCTCGTTACGCGCCGCCGGTCCATTTATTTCAATTTAGACCTTCGCAATGAGGTTCGAACTGACTTTGAAAAATTACTTAATGTTTTATGCAGCAGCCTCCGAATGAAAACACTGACAGGAAAGTCGGTAATCATAAGATTTATAAAACAAAAAAAAAAAAAAACAAAAAAAAATATATAGACTATTCCTGCACGTAATTGGTTCTGTATTATAACAATACATTACCCACGTAATTTTGTATTCTTCCCTCACCCAAATTAACATTAAATTATCATTTCTCAGAAAACCGATTCTTGTCATACGTAACGAAACTTTGACGTTTCATTGTCCAAACTTTGATTACATGCATGAACATCTCATATTTCATCGTGCGATTTAGTCAGCTTTGCTTTGCAAAATTATACGTCCAAACGGTTATAACTCCAATTTAGTCTTCCTTCAATGTATAGCAATGATTGATTTCTACCAACATTAATTAATAATTGCGGCGAAATATCACGTGCAAGTAAATGGCACTGGTGCGTGCGAGTTCAAGTAAGCACGTGGTTATAAAATTTAGAGGATACAGTCTGGCGATGCTCCAATAATTGCCTATTCATACAGTATATCATTCTGATAACTCAGTTCCAAATATATCAGATCAAAATCAGATCAAAGCCTAATTGAAAAAAAGAAATATGCTTATACAACTTAAGAATTCTTGTCTTGTGTGATTTCTTAGGGTCGAAATATGAAAATTTTGTTCTACATTCTACGCACTTCAATTGTATACTTGCAAAGTGAAGCTTGAGCAATTTTGTGCAATAAATCAGTTCAAGTCTTCTCCATATACCAATGATGTGAAGTATTAGAAATTTTAGAAAATGGGGGAAAATTGGAGTTCCAGTCATCAGAGAATTAAGCACGTCGGAATTGAACCTTTAATTATTATTAATTAGAGCAACGATCAAAGTCGTTTTCGGGTCATTCGCCGGGTGCAAATTGACAACACCATCTACATGACGTTCGCTCGACAAGAACCGCCGGGAAAACATGCCGCCAACCAGCCGCGAAATGCGATACGGTCGGCCTATTATAATCATTAACCTCTTGGCGGTGCTTCCGCAGCTGGCCGGTATTACGCGCACCGATGGGAGCCACCCGCGCTGATGATCTCGTTATGGAAACACTCCACGGTGGTACGTTAATCTTTGATGAGAATCGATTGCAGGATAAGTTATTCATCGATCGTTTCTGCGGATATAAGCATTTCGGCATTAAAATGCATCATTATATAAAGCTGCGAGACTTTATTATGCATGGATGTCAAAGAATCAACCGGTTCATACAATATACATAAAAAATCTGTAGTCTTTATCTCGTGTTTTTGCAATATGTATCGTTTTATAGAAAGTTAAGCGCAGCTTCAAATGTGTCTCGCTTTCTCATGTATGAAAGTAAATTGAACGTATTACACAATACTCTACACTTTTTATTACATATATATAAGTAAGATGAAGTTTAAAGTAAAAAAGTATCGAGAGAGTAGAGATAGTCATGCAAACAATTCCTGCGTATTTATATAATTATATTGTATTTAACATACCTGTATATGTTAGATTTTGACATTTTTAATCAGTTAAGTTTAATACATCCAATTTAATATCAATTATCTTGAAATGTGTATTTTTAAGAATCTATTATCCTGTAACATATATGTGTATATCTACAAATTATACAAATTATAAAATTTGTACAAAAAGAAACGCATAAAAAATATTCAATAAAGATATTTAATAATAAGATATGAGCACAAGAATTTATGAAACTCTTCCATCCCCTTGCTTTTTCTCTCCTTTTCAAAGAGGACAATTAAATGTATTCTTCGATTCGAGGAACTACTATATATATAGGAATACTTTTATCATTTATAATAGAATTGAAGCTTTGGGAATTGAACGGGTACGCTACTGAATATAAGACCTTAAAAATTTTAATATTGAATAATAAAGCTGTTTTTAATATGTCGATTCAGACAAAAATATAAAGAATTTAGATATTATTCGCAATAAAATATTGGCATCCGATTCATGATTATATAATTAAATGGATGAAAAGTCCAATATCATAAAATAAAATTATATTCAGAACCAGACACGAATAGGATCTCCTTAAGAAACATATTGTGCGCGCGCGCGCGCGTGTGTGTGTGTGGAACATATGCTCTGATAGGATGACCATCAAATTGTACATTTATATCAAAGTAGATATAAGAAGAGTATCTATTATATTGTTTTAACCAGTTAATAGTTTAATAGCATATGACACTCGTGCACATGATTAGAATAACCAAATAAAGACTGATTTATTTTTCATACGTAATGGAAGTGTGCAGCATAAAATTTGCATGACCTAATAAAATTATTCTCACTGCATATTTACGAAGAAAAAACTCGACGTGGTCCGTCATCTGGATGCATCAGATTAAAATCATCCCTGTTTATTCTCTTTGTCGTAGAATGCTTGATTAATATCCATAAAATATATATATCTTCAGTTTTAATGTCGTGTTTATTAATTTAAAAAGTTGCGTTCAACATATTTAAGATGTAAAAATCTGGATGGAATTTAATTTTGACTTCCTTATATATGTTTCGTTATTAATTACATGGTTCATTTCTGCGTTAATTTTCACGAGTTTACTAATAAACTGAACTATCAATGAATTCACGTTCTCCTTACCGTTGCTAGGAAAAAAACAAAAATTAAACAAAACTTTCACATTTATTAACTATAATTGGATTATGATTATATTTTCAAGTTTAATAATTATTAAAATTAATAAATGTAAATTTCTGCCCAGTGATGGCTGAGCAGAATTAAAGAGGATTTAGATTAATAAGTATAAAGAGAATGTAGGTGGAGGAAATGGTGATTATGGACGTTATGCTAAATCATCACTAAAGGAGATATTTAATAAAGGTATTATGACATTTTCTAACGAAATTGAAATTTTATCGAAATGCGAATACCCCTAAACATATTCTGCGTATAGTTGTACAATGATTTAATGACCTGTGCACGTAGCTAGCGTATTTCTTTTAGTGACCTTAAAGGAGAAACATACCAGTAGGTTTGGTGTTATCTTTGATAAATTGACCAGATCGAATTGCAGCCAAATAAAGTGCAGACCTATTCTTTCTTCCTTTAATTCAGTTTAAAGGAAATGTTAAACTTTATAAAGCCACAATGTATAAAAACAATACAATACTTATAGAACACGCGTACTTATATTTAAACTAACACATTTATGCAAATTAAAATTGATTCAGTTACATATGTACAAGTCGCAAACGATACAAACAAAACTATTATGTTACAGAATTATTATAACATTACGCTATTGCAATAGCTCATATAGTTTAAAAAAAATGTATTTTCTATTTACATATAAGTATTATTTTATTTCGTGGTATTTTTTCCTGCAAGACACACAAACATTATACGATATATTTTTTAGTATCTCACAGGTGAAAGCGTGTTACATGTTTTCATCTCTCTTCTGCACTTTCTTCTTCAATCAACTTGCAGTTCTCATTTTTCGTACCACTACAAAGTTTATAGTCTGAAATGAAATATAACCGTATTCTTTTATTTGCGAAATAACATTCACACGTTTAATCTACAACTTACAAGAAAAAGCATTAAATATATTTTTAATACGTATTCAAGTATTAATAAAATGTAGTTTTATACTTATTTCGACACAATTATTAACATTAAATCTACGAAATAACTTTATCTCAACCGCGTTTCCAGAAAAAAACTTGTCTTATAATTTTAGTTTTATTCCAGAAAGACACGGATTAAAATTTTTTAAAATTCACTTTGATGCACATAATTAAAAATTAACTTCGTTATTAATTCGCTTGTAAAATGTACATATGATACTATGTAAACTTGAAAATAACGGGCCACGTGTCACGTGTGTTATCATTAAATCTGTTTTTGTCCTTTATACATTTTCATGAAAAGAAAATTGCGATTGTTTTGTTTTGACAAATTCATGTTGTGGAAATATTATATAAATTGTAAAAATGTCTGTTTAGTACGTATACGGTGTTATACGTACAGTAAATGCTCATGAAAATGGCAAATTTTCAAGTCAGTAGAGCGGATCTAAAGCATATCATTTTTTGTGACTGCGACGTAAGAATGAAAGTACGAGCTATAAACTCTCTACATATAGACACTGTAAAGAACTGATATTTCGCCATTATGGTGAAGACGTTTCGTAACATAATACATTCATTTAGGTAATAAGGGTGTACCAACAAAACTGGACGATAACGTATTATTTTTTGTCAGCTTGAGTTTTAAAGGTTGCTATAGAACCTGAAATATTTTTATTAACCAAGTACAGAAATGAACAAGCAAATGTACAGTAGAGCTATATAACTAATACGTTCGTTCTCTAATTTTTCGATGATTGAAAATCTATGAGAAAGAAATATTCTAAACAGAAGAGGAGGGACATTAAAAATATCATCATCAAAGATCAGTTCTGCTGTCGAATTCGCCAGGTTTTTAGCTTGGTAGTTGCATACGACGGGAATTCATATAAGTTGTTTACGACAATGCTACACGAATGTTCTTAATTATATTATCTAGTCTGTTTATTTCATCCTTGTAAATCGTTCAATATTTTATAATTTGTATAGAAACGATTAATTTTAAGGATTCGAATGACAATCGTGCATTATATGTATATATATATTTCAATTTGGGATATGACCGCCTCTGCAGTCTCCAGGAAACTATTTGCATGCTAGGGAACTCTGGAATTCGTTAGTTGTTATTGTTTTAGTTTCTCGTCGATGGTTTTTGTGACTTTTCAAAAGATGTTAGTTGGTGAAACAGTAGAGTTTAGTTTGTTGTCTGAGAGAGAGTCTGGTTTGTTGATTCGTCGTTAGCAATTGTTGTAAAATGGTTGGCTATACCTATCCTTCTGTTTGAGTAAGTAAAGCCCATCGTCAAGTCGGTTCAAGTGCTATAACTGCGAAAATTTGGTCCCTCAAATAGCACTTGAAACGAGTCAGAAATTTATTCGACAGGTTCAGGCTGTGAGTACACCATCTTATTGGTGGAATTAGAATTTTTATTCTACCATACATGCATCTGCGTCTCCTACACACTGTTCGTACGCATCTGTTCTCACGAGTGAAACTTTACACTCAAGTTTAATTCAAGTTTTTTGTAATTTTCATCTACTCTGTTTTCGAAAATCTTGACATTCCTTTTATATTTTCGGGATTGATTAAATCGAATAGATGATGTATAGACATACAATTGACATAATTCAGTTTAATACAACCACAATTGCCCCCGCCCCCCCCCCCCCCCCCCCCCCCCCCCGCCCCCCCCCCACCCCACCTCCCTCGCCATTCCTGTGCCGTCTTGTCGTATGTACAAATTTCCATTATGTAGGGTTTGCAACGAACTTTGAAATGGAATTGGTTAATCTTGTTGTACGAGCATTGCATGTAAATTAAAAAATACACTGTAAAAAAACTTCATAACAACTTCCAGTACACGTTCATTAATCCTATATACTGTATATCTATTATATATACATAAAATATAGATTTACTCTATTGAGAAAATTAATGTACAGTACATTAAATTTCATGACATTTTTAACAGTGATATATTTGGAAGACGCGTTAATCTTTACCAATCAAACTTGAATTTAATGCCACATTGTTTTCTCATTATTTTGAACCGTTTTAGCGGTGGCACGTGAAAAATTTAAAAATGTCCATATTTGCGATCACCCCAAGATTTGTATATATATATATATATATATATATATACAACAATGAAATATAGAGCTGAATTGGAAACAGATTAGAAAACGATACCGACAATTTTTCGAAATGCATTGCAGAAAAGACATCTTGTTTTTAATTTTCGTAATTTCTATTAAGTCTATTAAAAAATTAATTTCTCAAAAATTTAAAGTTATAAAAAATTATTAAAAAAAGAATTGTTTTTTTTTTATTTTTTATCTTGGATTTTTTTACAATAGAATATGTACCTAATAAAACTAGTATACGTGTAATATTAAAAGTTTTTCGATTTTCTTCCGTGTTAGAGATTATTTTAAACAATAGCTTAAACAAAAATATAGTTGAAAAAAAGTAACCGTTTTACTAATTTTTAAGTTCCATCAGATATTTTTTCTGCTTAAATCTTTTTGTGTCCGGAGTATTTATAAAATATTCTTTACAAATTTCTTGAAATGAAATTTTACTCTACTTTGTAGTAAGACGGCGAATTTACACTCCAAAATGAGTGAAATTTTACTCTCTTAAAAAAGCGGATCAATTTTCACTCTCTCCAAAAAAATTAGGAACTTCCGTCATATTATTATTTGCATTTTTATCACAATGCCATTTTTTTCATTGTCACATTAAAATTATAATTAGACTAATACACCGTTAGAATGAATAAACCGCCTAATAATAAACGAATAAATTTGTCACAACCTAATTTGAGCGGGTAAACGCAATGAGAATGGCTATACTATAGTACTTCAAATAAATAATGAATTGTCTCGAGTCGTATGTAATGAAATAAAATATTAACAATGTTTATTAATTGGATTGCCTAAAGGTAATGCTTAAAATAAGTTCGACCATTACATCACGTCGTGTAACATGACGCCTCGGAACAATTCGGCATGTGTGTAAGCGTACAAGGCACGTGAGTCCCGTCAATAATTCAGGCGCCACGGTAATCCGCACATTCTCCCAGAAATACACCTTGCCGACGTCATTGTATGCTGGATACGTGAATAAGTAAGAGAGAGAGAGAGAGAGAGAGAGGGGATACATTCAAACCCCGTGCGATAGAGGAGTAGGTTCCTTAGTGCGCCCAACATGCCAACTGGGAGTAATGCAACAGCAGCATCGTTAACATTTCCGCCCAATGGTTGATAGCTTGAAAAATACAATGTTATAAATCGGTCAGCTGTTGTTACTATCCCAAGTCAGCAGTGCCTGGTGATTTTTTTTTTGTAAATACATATATAAGTGTCTTGATGGATGTTCTGAAAAAATCGTTGAGCTGTTTGAATTGGAATTAATGCGTGCGAATATATCTTAATAGTATCATTGCTATCTAGTAGAAAATAAGAGCAGTTTATGGTCATTTATTCTGGACTCCATTACTTTTAACATAGAGGCCAGAAAAATTGCGCAGAAACTGGTGTCATTATCTACTAAGGTATTTAAATTCTTTGGATGAAACGGTGGCAAGGATTCTCATTATTCGATCTGACTTTAATCTTCTTCAACTTTAGTTTGATTTTAATCAGATTTATTTAGAATTCTTTAAATAAAATTTTAATTTATACTTATATCTAGGATTATATCTTGATTATGATCACTATTCCACTTTCGGACTCTCATTTTATATAATTGTTGACGTTTAACAGTTTTCTTAGAAGTCCACCTTAAGTTATTATGGCTCCCCAATTCACTTTATAGACCAATAAGAAATGACCAATTACGAGTTTGAATTTCCAATCGACTTTTCTCCTCATAACTTTTACAACTTTTTTCCTGCAATTTCAACATTTTTCATAAAAGTGTACGAACTCATTGAAAATTTAATAGACAGGTACATATATGCGCATATTTGCAAAATATCTACCTAAAAAGTTTTTAAGAATTTTTTGAAATCAAAGATCTAGTATATGTATGTTTAGTGGATTTATTGTACAGCCGTACATCCAGCATGAAAATTCCACGAGAATCGGATATTGTCTTGAAGTAAACGAGGATAAAATAAACAAGAATGGAAAACAAACGTCAGTCATAAAGGGGGTAACGTTAAAAATAAATGCGAGAGCGAGCGTATCGTTCTTTCTGTCAATCGAAGTATAATGTATACGATTTTGATTTGAGTGTGATGTACGCAACGCACCGACCGATGGTGATCTATGTGTCGTTAACATTTTTGTCCGATAGCGGACGGTTTGCAAATGCAAATTTGTGGTCGAAAGTTGATGTCGCCGTATGTTGAGGTCCCTGTGTTTTCTCCATTTTCCAAACTCTCTCGGTTGCGGTTATTCGTTATTCCATCCGGTGTTATGCAAAAACGCTGGATACGACGGCACCGCTCGGATAGAAACACGATAGCGAAGCTTTTTCCCGCTGGATAACGTAAACGGGGAAAACGGATATGAGGGGGGAGGGGGGGGGGGGGGGGAGGGGGGGGGGGGGGGGGGGGGGGGGGGGGGGGGGGGGGAAGTGGCGATACGGTATGGGACGGGTAGCGCGAAAAGTTTGGAATCACTCTGGCGTTGGAAGGAAATTGAGACGTACGTAAAGAGCCAGGAAAGATCGCGATTTCCACGCTGCCGTTGTCATATATATGTGTGCGCACGCGTATGTGTGTATATGTGTGTGTGATGTCCATAAGTCTAGGACGAGCGACACATTGGGCCAAAGTATGACATCCATAAATGTCGAAGCTCCAGGAGAGCTGCAGAGGATTTGATAATTTCTAGAAACGAAAAACATTCAGACTCTGATTCAGTAGCGACCATCATGTTTAAATCTCAAATGTTTTGTTATGCTTTATATTAATTTTAAGCTTTATTTCCAAGTTAAGCGGGTACGTCAATTATGAGGCATTTCCATTCTCTCCATTGAAAAGTTTATTGTTGAACATTCAAAAACGCTCTTTGAAGAGATTTTTATACACGCGCTGAAGCAGAATACACCTTGTCGTTAAAGCTTCACGTTGTACGCTCTACGACGTGCTTGACATAACATTAACACCACATCTAACAGTGCTACGTGCTTAGTCATATACTTAATATGTTTTTCTTGTGTGTTTATGTATAATTGAAATATTTTTTGTAATGTTTGATGAATTTTAAATTTATCTAGATCATATCGCACGATATCAATGGTATATTTACGTACGTAAATATATATATATATATATATATGTATATGAAAAATAGATTGAAGATAATAGTAAAGTTAATCGAAACTAGAAATTGATTTTTTTATCATTTTGTTTTAACGATTAAATAGTTTTATAATAATTTTTAAATCTCATCTTAAACTATATTATATAATATTCCCTTCAAGCACGATCGTCCTTTGTTCCGCGTGCATTCGTTTATCTCGCTCGAATGACTGAAGTGCTGGACGAAATTGAATCAGATAAAATTTATACTGTATTATGTTATAAAAGTACAGTAAATGTTTTAAAATCATTATAAGATTACACATAATATAAATGATTCCCATTTTAATTATTTTCTGAATCTTTAAATGCAGACATCTCGAAAAGCCAGCGAGAAGTGTAACAATTAAATGTTTTGAAATCTTGTTTATCTATAATACGGGTTATTCTATCGACATCTACTCTAGCGTGAAAATACATTACAAAATACATGGGAGAGAGAGAGAGAGTGATTGTAAACAATTTTAAAAAATCAACAGGAAGCCAATGATGTTAATGTTAAATATATACATATATATATGATTATTGAATTATCAATTATTAATTGCATTATGTGTGGTTGTTGATATTTAGAATTAATCAGGAGTTCAATTAACTATCTTTAATTGTAGAATTTTATGTCAACATGTTTTGTGTACGACTTCTTTGTGAGCATATATAAATGAACCTTCCACATCACTATAAAAATATAATTTAAAATAGACCGTGGAATATCGTGCATCTTATCGGCAAAAATAATATTATACCGAACCCTAACTATAAAAAATTCATTAAATTAAATATAAATTAATTAAGAATTTAATAATTTA
>JAPYZR010002683.1:0-28370 GCA_030522945.1 Trichopria nigra
CAAATTAAAGGAGGAATATCCGAAATAAATAATTTTCTCTTACCAGCACCAAAAATAATTTATTTCGGATAATTCTCGTTTAATTTTGAACCAATTTCAGCGATATCTTTTGGAGAATTGTATATGTCATGTAGAATCACCCTTCCAAAGCCGAAATTTTTAAAAAACGTTTCAATCCTTTTTTATTCATACTTTTCCCGTTTTGAGGTTAGGTCGGTAATTGTTCTACTTTAGAACCACCTTAAAGAAATCTTAAAAATAAATTATTACAGAGTTACTGATCTTTATATTCTCTTGTCTGTTAACAGTTATAATGATTTTATTACTAAATAACACATAATAGTGACATTGGACATTAAATTTATATTATTTACATTATATTTATATATATATATATGGTGTATTAAGAAAAGAACCAAATTTTGTAAATTTTTTGCATAATTAAATAATTTCAATTAATTAATCTTAACTATTGTTTATAAATCTGATTAAATCATTATAACTGTTAAACTAATGTTGCTATAAACTTGATGACCTTAAGGAGCGGCGCTATTAGGGTGCTAGTAGGGAATTAACTATTTATTATAATCGAACTGTTTGTTACAAGTATACAACAAAAAAATAAACAAATGTCTATTTAACTTCAATGTTGTCTTTTACGAAGATATAAAATCTGAATAAATGGAAGTTAGATGATTTTAGAAGTCTATAGAGAGTAACGTAAAACATTTGAGCATTACACTTGTAACTCATGCCTAGATGCTTAGTCTGATAATACTAACTTTAAGTCCTGCTTCCGAACGTGAATTTTGTGCCTCTGCTTCTCTTTTCTCTTTTTCTTTAGCTAATTGTTGTTGCCTTTTTACAGTTTCAACATTTCCAATACCTCGTCTTTCTTGTTCAGCTTGCCGCTTTTCTGCAGCTTTTACTAATTCTTGTCTTCTTACTTCCTTTTTTCATAAAAACAAAAAATATTTTAAACACACTGGCAACTAGTCGAAATCATATATATATATATTTTCCAATATGAAGTATTATACATATGGTATATGTATAGAATTAGTGATTTTGTAAAAACAGCATTTATTTTTATAAATAATTGTGCTCAAGAATGATTGATAAACGCATATTCTTAGATATATCACAGGTTTTGTAAAATATTTCTTTAAATGATAATTTGTGTTTAAATATAAAAATTGAATTAAATGTTATGTATTTGAAATGCTGTACAATTCATTCGTATCGCAATAATAGAGTACATAACCTTCCTTTTAAATAATGTAGTATATATATAAACTTAAGTATTCTTACTGGATCTGGAGTTATATCCTCATAAGATGATGACTCTTTACAACAAGATGTACAAACTCCCATTTTTCCTTTTATATATATGTATTGTAGCACAAGTAAAAATTCGTTTATACTATAGTAAATATTCCCATCAGGACGTTTAGTGTAGTTTTTACAATTTCATCTCTGGCTATAGCATATGATACTATATATTGTATATATATATGTATTATATGTACATTATATTGATATTTGATAGCGATCGATATACATGTCACATATATATATATATATCAGTGACATATGTATAGATATGATATGCTGATGTAAGAAGGGGGGATTCTTGCGCTTGCAAGTCGCATGCGCATGTATCAAGTATATACATACATACATATGCATATGTGAACGCGTGGGCTTTTACCAGGTTAGGTTTGTTTAGGTCAGTTTATACGGTTTATACGCACGATGCGCACGACACATAGCGTATGCAACAACACGTGTTGTTTTAAAAACAAACCGTCATAGTGCACCTCAGTGAACCTCAAACTATATATGATGGCCCTCTTGGAAAGTAAGAAAATTTTGTATTTCGTAATTACTATTTACATGAAAACAAAGATATAATCATTTATATATTATAATAACCATAAAATATCACATATTTTCAGTAATTAAGCATTTTCTCACTGATCAAGTCAATCCAGAATCTTTGACTAAGCGTTTGAAACTTGCCAAAAATGTCCTGAATCAACCTGATCTTCTAATTGGTCGCAAAGAAGACTTTATCTTTCGATGGCTCTGGGAAGAAGTATCAAGTAATAATACGCCACAAATATGGAACACCATTTACGATTGCATGATATCAGTTGCAAAACCATTTACAAAATTGTCATTAGAAACAAAAAATATAATTTATGATCAATTAACTATCATATTTGAAGAATGGCCAAAGGAAGATATTCCTAAGGAAGTGTTACAGTGTTGTACATATATATTTATAAATATTGAGTTTGAAAGTTATATAAGCAATAAGAAATTTTCTGGTTTATTTGGAAGTATGACAAAATTTACTTCTGAAGTATTATGTTCGGAAAAAACAGATAGTGTGTTTTATGATCTTTGTTTAGAATGTGTAACAAATGCTGTCACTAAATTTTCTCAGCTATGCAAACAAAATTACAAAAACAAGCACGAAGCAAAGTCATTTTTTATTAATGAAATTCTTTTTCCACTTTCTGGAATTGTGCAAAGTGGAAAGCTATTGGCAAATTCTAAACTTGCCATAGAAACTCAAAAGTGCATTCGAAATTTACTCTATGTTAACAATCAACTTCTGATCTTATAATAATGTATAAATTAATCAATATATATAAAATTTCTAATAATTTATTTGTGTAATCATTCTCCTATAAATATAAATTCTACTGACACGACAAAGTGTTAGAATGGATGGATCATATATGCATTGTGTGCTTTAGTTGAAATTTCACAATCATTACGCATGATTAAGAAAAAAACTATTGTGCGAGTAGCTGTCAGATATAACAAAAGTTTTATGAAAAGCCACAAACATAAAATGAGGGCTTTTTACATGGATAAATAATATGATTTTTTTATGTTGTGTGTTTAAAAACTGCAAATGAATATAATCTTGTTGATTGTTATCATACTATTCCAAACAAACGAATAAGAATTGATTTTAATTTAATTTTTTCCATTTCATATTAGATCTTTAAAGGATAAATTCGTATAACTCTTACAGAGAACAACGACCAAAAATAGAATCTCAATTTAATTCAAGACAAATATCAATTATACTAGAAGTAAAATGAAAAATTACCAAGAAATTGAGATACACGATAAATTGAAACCTAAACACTGCCTATATTTAATCACAAACATTAAAGAATAAATATTGAAGAATTTAAACATTTTTCATTACCCTAAATCTTAAAATTAAAGCGTTAAGAAATATGACCAAAGATGCTTGTAAATGAAATCAGAAAAAAAGGTTTTTGAGTTTTTTAAAATTCATTTAAAAAATAAATTTTAAAACTTACTTAATGTTTTATATTTGTAATATTAGTAATTGTAGGTACAATTATTAGCATTACAAATATAAAATATATCCACACGGTTAATAATTGATTCAAAACGTTTTTATTGAATTAGTCTTTGTTCGTCTCATGTTTGTCAGGGGGGAACGGCAAAGGATACAAAATGTGAGTATACAATCAAATTGAGATCAATTAATATGAATTGAAAGTTTTAAATTAGAAATTACACGAAACATCCAAATTAAAGGATTACTATTCGAGATAAATTTAAACCAAAAAAGTAATAGGCCAGAAATTATTTAGGTAATTATATTTTTATTTAAACTGATTAATGGCTAATATTTGCAATTAACAATTTTCAGTTAAAGTAGATTTTAACAAGCCCAGAAATTTGAAAGGATTATTTTTTGTTTTTAATTAGTCTGAGAATTTTTTATATAATTCGTTTATCAAAAGTGATTAAAAGCATTCAGAATTTCTGATCGATTGTTTTTTTTTCAATTCGTTTTGACTGGAATCGTGCATTTTGCATATTGTTTTCATAAATTAAAGTTAATGAATCTTCGAGGATTATATATAACGCTTCATATATATTTATATACGTAATGTCATATTCAATAAGTATAAAATAAAAACATTATCACTTCGATACATTTTGCCATTGTTCTTTCTTTTAATTAAGATTGTCACCGATTCTGAAATTTATTTATCATTCGAAACACATCAAACATATCAAGTTCTTCATTTATACCTTTTAGACTTTATACATTATAGACAACGACACCTCTCCTGTAGTTGACTTCAGTAAACAAAAAAAAAAAAAAACTATTGAATATTATTAACAAGTCATTTTTACAACCGGAGTGTTTGAGTGCACTGTAGAACAAATGAGGATCTCAAATCTTGATATTATACCTAATAACTTTCTTCAAGACAATCTTTTGAATTTCAGTACATTTTTGTATTCAAGGATTGTGATCTCGACTGAAAAAAAATGACCGCGATCTTGTACGTACGTATACGTACGGTGGTTTGAGTGAGAAGTTACCGACGCGAGCTTTTCAACAATAAAAGTATATACATAAAAAGTGATTGAAACAAAATAACAATGGCATTGCTTTGATGTATGTTACGTAGAATCACCCTGCCATAGCCTAAATTTTGAAAAAATGTTTTTTTATTTATATTTTTCCTGTTTTTAGGTTAGTTCGGCTAACTTTGATTTTAGAACCTTCGACACAGAATATTTTTGCAATTCTTGATCCGTTATGATGTGAAACAAGAAAGTTCTTGAAAAAACACGATCATTTTTGAATGACCAAAATTGCATGCTTTGATTGAAACAGACGTAACGAATAAACAAACTCCTAGTTAAAAAGATATATGGCCCTAAAAAGGGCCGATTTTTTTATCACTCCGCTCACTTGGAACTGGTGTACTTGGTAACAGCTTTTGTACCTTCGCTAACGGCGTGCTTAGCGAGTTCACCAGGAAGCAAAAGACGGACGGCAGTCTGAATCTCCCGAGACGTGATGGTCGATTTCCTGTTGTAGAAAGCGATCTTTGAAGCCTCCGATGCAATGCGTTCAAAAATATCGTTGACAAAATTGTTCATAATAATCATGGTCTTGCTGGAAACTCCAGTGTCAGGATGAACTTGCTTCAAAACTCGATAAATGAAGATAGCGTAACTTTCCTTCCTCCTTTTACGTCGTTTCTTCTTGTCACCTTTAGCGATATTTTTGCGCGCGTCGCCGGCCTTCTTCACCGCTTTTCCACTCGTAGCTGATTTTGGCGGCATAATGATAAATTGCTATTAATCGATACTAATCATCGAATGGTATAAAAATTTGCAGACTCCGGCTTATATAGTAATTCGCGGGACGAAACCGCGCCAATCAGAAGGCTCTCCCCACCCTTCGCGAATAGAGGCCTCTGATTGGCGCGGCCGCGCGCTACCGTACAGTATAAAAGCGCGAGGGTCGCTAAAAAATCAATCATTCTAACGCTACGCTTAAAACCGTGAACGTTAAATTATCAGCAAAGAAAATAAAAATGTCTGGACGCGGCAAAGGAGATAAAGTTAAGGGAAAATCTAAGACTCGTTCTTCACGAGCTGGACTTCAGTTCCCTGTTGGACGTATTCATCGTCTTCTACGGAAAGGAAATTATGCGGAACGCGTCGGTGCCGGCGCCCCCGTCTATCTTGCCGCGGTCATGGAGTATCTCGCCGCCGAAGTTCTCGAGTTGGCCGGCAATGCTGCTCGTGACAACAAGAAGACGAGGATCATTCCGCGTCATTTGCAATTGGCCATCCGAAATGACGAGGAATTGAACAAATTGCTGTCTGGAGTCACGATCGCCCAGGGTGGAGTTTTGCCCAATATTCAAGCTGTTCTTCTACCGAAGAAGACGGATAAGAAGGCTTAAACACCTGCACAAAAAATGGCCCTTTTCAGGGCCGCGACAATTCTAAAACGTTTTGGACATCAACTTTTTTTTCACCATTTCTTTGTTGTAATAAATTTTTTCACATTCAGAATAGTGAAATTAATTTTCTTACAAAACCTGTTGCTTCGTAACAAGAACAAATGATAGTTAATATTTTGTGAGGATTGATATAACTTTGTCCACATTTTATGCGACATATTTACATATGTAAAAAATAAGTCTTATATTTTTATATAATTTTTTATTATTTTATTTATCTTGCATTTTATTATATTTTTATTTTTCACTTTTACAAGCAATATATATATGTTTTATATGCAATCAGTTAGATTTAATGTTATATTTAAACGTTTAAAAATCTTGCTACAAGAATGTGAAATTAAATATTTTTATATTTTGTGAGAAGGAATCAACCGTACATTACAAAATTGTAGAATTTTTAGACACGGAATAATAATAATAAAGAGAAACTCGGAAAATTAATCTTTATTCATTATAACATTTAAATTTTAGAAATTTTATGAAACAAAAGTAGAACTGAATAATAATTGAAGAATAATTTATACAGTATAATTAAAAAAGATATTAAAAAAGAAAAGGAACTCACGGTTCAAGTGGAAACTAACAACGTAGATTACAAACTTAATAAGTTGAAACGAAAAGAAAATTAAAAGATCAGATTAACTCCACATAAAAATAATAATAATAGGCCATCACAGATAAAAACGGTCGTAACTGAACAAAAAGATTTTCTTGACATGCGCTGGCAAAAAATTTTTAGTAAATTTACAACACTTTTAATATACAGTTATATGAAATAAAATTGGGTAAATAAAAAATAAAATTTTCATTTGTAAATATTTAATTATACATATAATATTTGTGTGTACATTATTAATAAAGAAATTTAAATAGAAAAAATAAATAAATTCTTCGATGATACATCTAAGATCGTTTAAGATTATCTCAGTAAACGAAAAATTACTGAAAATTATTCACAAGCTAAAAAAAAACAAAAGAAATAAATAAAACAATGAGGAATCGTTAAGAGAGTAAAAAAAAAAAAAATTCAAGTTCAAAAATAAATCAATGAATAATTACCCCCGGTTCTCAAACCTATATTTTCAAACATGCAATAATGTAATATGCTTAACCAATCGAAATCTCTGTTATATATTATACATATATATGAAATTTACAATACAGGTTTTTGAAAATTTCAAACAAATAATGTGAAAATGTGCTCCATACAAAAAAATAATATATATTATTTTATATCCATATAGATATAAATTTTTTATATTTTTAATTATATTTTTATTATATTTTAATTATATTTTTAACTATATTTTTAACTATATTTTTCATATAAGATTTTAGATATGCACAAAACTTCATGTGCATCTTATGAATTTTCATACAAACATTTCCAATAGTGTCAGTTATATGAGCTGGAATAATGTTGCAATCGTTGACAAAAAAGATAAAAAAGGTATACCCAGATTAATTTCAGAAATGTTGCATGCATTTCAACACAGTGTAATATAGTGTGTTAATAGAAAAGATGATTGGTAAAAATTGACAACATAAATATTTGACTTCATCAGATGAACGCGGTTTAATTAATTCCAAGTATATTGAGACGGTATTGATACATTGTTATTGTGTTGTGCTTGTCTGGCACATTGAATACATACATGATTGACGAGTATATATATATATAATGCCTTAGTCATTTTTCAAAAGTTTTATTCCTTGATAATAACCACGTAGTTAGTTGAAACGTTGGGACTTTTCGCATATATGAAAAATTTATTATACATATATATATATAATATATTTTTTTTACATACAGTAAAAAATACAAAAAACATATTTTGTGTTATATATATATTTTACTCGGTTCACTGTCCAATCTACCTTTAATTGTTAACATTTTTCACCGAGTGATAAATTCTTTTGATTTATTTTAAAAGTGGAACCATTTGACTAGAAAATTGTAAAACGAACAAAGCTGAAAACTTTATAGATATCACTGAAAACAACATAAGTGAATACAAGAAATTTTAATAAACGCAGCTTGTAAGATTAGAAATTAAGAAAAAGAAATGGATATAAAGAGTATATAAAGCAATATGCAAAATTTCATTTATTTTTCAAATCGTAGTTAATTTTAGTAGTACGTAAAGTGACTTATTGTTATACACCTTAAAAAATAAAAAGGATTAAAAAGAGAACAGGAAAATCAAAAGTCGAATTCAGTTACAACGAAGCAATTAAATTAAATTAATAATCCATTTAAATCCACCAGTAATGTCTAAAAGTATCTGTTTATCGATTAAATTGGATTAAGAATAGAATTAGAAAGGATTAAAAGAGAATGAATTTTCTTATATGTGTAACAGGTCAGTAATCGACTAAAAGGATTATACTGATTGTGGGATTCCGAATTTAATGAATTTGAAGAATTTATCATTGTTTGATTTATTAAATGCATTTGAATTGATATATTTCATTTTTCTCCTTTAATGAACTACTTTTTAAATATATTTCATACATTTCTCAAATATTTACTTATGCCATTTATGTATAATTTTCCGGCAATACTAAAGAAAATTTTTAATTTCTGTATTTATATACTTTTCCTGTTTTGAGGTTAGGTCGGTAACTGCTCTACTTTAGAACCACCTTAAGGAAGTTCCATATAAAGTAGAACCTATAACCTCTAAACAGGAAAAGTATAAATGACATGGCATTGAGACGTTTTTTTTTCAAAATTCGAGCTTTGGAAGGATGATTCTACGTAACATATACAATCCCCATTAAAATATCGGTGACATCCCGCAGTTAAAACGAAAACTCATTCAAAGTTAAAAAACGAATTGAAATGACTTCATGCATATACGCGTTAAGTGAATTCACTTTCAATCTTTTTAAAATGCATTTTAATTCATCTTAATTCGTTTGAATTCGTATTTTTAACTTTCAATGCGTTTTCGTTTACTGATGGGATTGATATCAAATTGTAGGACTACTTGAACTAATAGCTATTTTCTCTTAACATTTACAAAAAGAATGTATTTCGTATTTATGATATACTCGTTTAATTTTGAATTTTCAGCGATATTTTTTTCGAGGATGGTATATGTTTATGCGGTATCACCCTTCAAATTTTGAAAAAATGTCCAAATTTTGAAAAAACGTCCTGCAAACGATCACGAATTGAAACTAATTAAGAAATTTCAGTTTCAGGAAAGTAAACGAATTCAAATAACCATTTTCTTTTCGTTCTAATCCGACCCCGATGCATTCTGAACGTTATTTCACTGTATAATAAATTCGATGTACAGTATAAATTAAACCTCGATAAGATGACACCTTCGGTTCCCAGCCCTCTCCTCAATCCCCGTTAAGATGACAATAACTGATGTTCTCCAACTCCAGCACGATACGCGCCTGCGCACGGACCCATTTTCGTTATGCTATTTCGCGTATATAGATATATGCACATAGTAAAAAAAAAAAACGAGAAAAACATATGAGTTTGCAATATTATCTTTATATAGTGCACAAGAAGATAAATCAGTACAATCTACAAAAATGAACGCAGAAAATCTGATTCCCAATCTCAGAAGTAATAAGTATATGTAGTAGATTTTTCAATTTTATTTCAATTAAGTTGAAATTTTTATCCAAAATTCTGGAGAAAATAGAACATCATGAAAAATGAAAAAATTAACCTTAAATAATAAGGCTTATTGTTTATTTGTTGATTTGCAGGAATAATAAAACGGAAGAGTTTATCATACGAGGAAAAAGTACGCATCATTGAACGAATATAGATAAGGGTGAAAAACACCAGTCTGTTGCGGATTGCTTTGGTGTGGCCCGAACAATAATAGTAGCTATTGGGAAAAATCGAGGTACAATAACACGGAGCGATACATTCTGAACGTTATTTCACTGTATAATAAATTCGATGTAATTAGAAATAATGATAGTTCCTTAAACAGATGGCGCGGAACTTTACAATTCTATCATATCTGTTGCAAGTTGAGACCGTTGGTTCATTGGACGTCGATGTGACTGATAGGTTTTGCCTCGAGAAAATTTTGATTGATTCAAATGAGTCATTTGGCCTATGATTTTGTAGCCTGCCTGATTCTGCCTGAATGTTCTTGCAGGCGGACCTCTCCACTTTACCGAAATCGGTTTACGTGCGAAACTGGTCTGTTGTTTGGTTGCTGGATTCAATTCTAAACCTGATGCTTTTTCAATTGATTTGGCAGACTTATTTCGGTCCGTAAGGTTACTACCGAATAAAAATTCTCCTGACGGTAAACTCTCTAAAGTACTTTTTAGTTTTTTATCAAGTCCGGGGATAATAAAGGCTTTTCGCTGATAAGCAGATATGATCAACTTTCCAGCATCACATATAATAGTTCCAAAAGTTGAAGTTTATTAATTCCATCCTCTTTTTCATTTAAGAGGAATGAAATTCCTGAACCTAGAGCTGAAAGTGACGAACCGAGCATATTTTGAGAAAAAACAAAATGCTTGTCTCTTTGTAACGCTGCTTCAGTCAAGGATGCTACCACTTCCGGATTTAAAATTGGAGCTTCCAGTGAACAGTTTCCCTTACGACAGTATTTTAATAAAAGATTTGATTTTTCCTCTTTCTTAAGGCCATCAACAATAATCCATTTGTTTCAACGTGTGGCAAGATCAGCTTCCAATTGAATTTCCTGAGAATTCGAAGAATTTGGGTCTTCGCCTAAAATTTGGAATGTCTCCTCGTCAATTTTGTTATCGTCGATATCCTTATTTGAAAGAATAGTTACATTATTATCGTTTTATTCTTCAGGAAATTCAACTATATTCTGAAGTGTGCGTTTCAATTCTATCAGTTACCATGGTACGACAATTAAATCCTATATTATTTTAGATTGATGATTGCACTAAGTTTAACGCCATCTATCTACTAAAATAATCGGAACGCATTATTTCGAAATGCATCGAATTCACGCAGTTCGGTGTAAAAATACTACGATTGTAATGAGCCGGATTAGAACGAAATGTAAATAGTTCATTTCAAATTCAAAACTGCCATTTCTTCATTCGTTATAATTGATGGAATAAAATATAAGATGTGTAGTAATATATAATATAATATAATATATATACACAGACACATATTTTACAATATATTATTGTATAATTAATAATATACATAATTATGTATATATATATACTGATACATATCATATATCAATAACAATACATCGATGTATACCGCGACATTCGAATGATGCTTTTACAAAATGATATATTATGTGTTCACAGCGAATAACAAAATACTTTTAGCGCTCCAAAGCATAAAAAGTTAGTGGCCCTGAAAAGGGCCGATTGTTGTTATTGTTGTATAATTGAAAAACGAAAAATAATAAATTACCCACCAAACCCGTAGAGAGTGCGACCCTGACGTTTCAAAGCGTAAACTACGTCCATTGCCGTCACTGTCTTTCTTTTACCGTGTTCCGTATAAGTGACGGCGTCCCGGATAATATTTTCCAGGAACACCTTTATAACCGTGCGAATTTCATCGTATATCATACCAGATATACGTTTTACGCCGCCTCGACGTGCGAGGCGACGAATGGCGGGCTTCGTTATGCCCTTGACATTGTCCCGGAGTACCTTTCGTCGGTGCCGTTTCGCACCTGCTTTACCAAGGCCTTTTCCTTTTCCTTTTCCAAAACCGCTCATGTTGAGACTTTCTTTTCAACGGACGTAGTTTTTCGGACGCTACACTAGACCTGACTATTGACAAACGAAACCGGCACGATACTTTTATACGTTTCAATCGGAGCCCGCTCCTCACCACTTGTACCGAACCAATCAGCGCGCTCCCCGACAAGAAAACCAATAAGTGCACATATGCAGCCGATAATTTTTATATCGGTTGCAATATATCGATCTTGTGTGATTTTTTAATTTCGATTCAATTCGTAAAGTAATAAGAAAGAAAAGTTTAAACTAAAATCTCATTATATTAATTGTTTTCTTCTTTTCTTTACGTTTGTTTTTTTACATATTATTAACCAATCAATATAGACGAACATACAACACCTGAGTATTTACATATAGGGAAGATGGAACTGGAGAACAAAAAGTCTTCCCACTATTTAATATGGACTCGGTCCTTCTACATGCGTCTATATGTTCAATGGTTTAACTATAAATAATGAGGCATATAACATTACATATTTTATACTGACACCTCTCGTATTGAATAGCAAATGTATAAAAATTGTATTTTAAAATATTCTCCGTGATTCTATTATCGCAATTAGGAAATCTCTTGTAATAAACGCATAACTTACGAAGTTGGAACGTAATATACCTTATTGCAAGAGCCATATCGCGTCATCAGTCTAGGTTTGTTCATTTTTTCACGTTCCCTAATTCAATTTTTGATCCCACAGTTATTAATTGTATCGGTACAATCGATACTTATTGATAATGTCGTTAATAATGTCAAAAACAAATCGTCTCCGAAACACGTTACGTGTTTACAAACATATAGTACATACTTTCAACTGCGACCCACACTCTCCGCGTTGCAACCAATCAGACGCGAGAACGAAAACGGCATAGATTATGAAAAACTCTCGCGAGGCGGAAACCATTCCTAATCGAGTCGTGAACCGGCAGGAGTGAAGATAGGAAAATGGGGCGTACAAAACTACGCTATCGGAATAAGACGAGGGGTGAAAAGTGCCCTCGAGAGCATCAGATTGCGAGTCAAGTTGTTGTCGACGTTGTTGTCGATGATGTTAGTAAACCGTACCGTTATAGGCCTAGTAAATTGACATTGCAGTCCATTTGTCGACGTTATAAAAAAAGAAGGTTTTCTTCCATTCGCAAACAGATGTACGAACATCTCATGCGTATACTGCGTATCCCACGTGGGTTGCTTTCAAAAGTTGCCACTATATAATGGCGCTACTATAGAGGAGGTATACACTACCCTGCTTAAGCAACAGTGTTTAATCGGTCCTTTTCAGGACCAATATATTCTTTTGATTACGGGGACATTTAACGCAATACATACGTAAATGACACGATTCAAAATTTGATTTCACTTTTTTCTTTTTTTCTTTTGCATCAAACTAAATGTTTTCATTGAAAGTTTATTGTTTTTAATTTCATAATTAAAAAACAATAGGTAACGAAATAATAGTAAAGTAATTTTAAAATGGCAAAATTTAATATAAAATTTGTTGAAACAAATTAAAAATTGCAATAAAGGAAGCATTTTTTCGTTTCTACGAACGCAATGTTTATACCAAATTTTATATATTTTGGTCCACTACGTCTCTATCGGATAGTCGATAAGTCGTTATATAGTATTTGGATTTTCACAATTCAATTGTACGAAATTACAGAAATATTTATGTATGGGTAAACCTTTCGCAAATAATATCGGCCACGTAACTATATTTATTGGTGAAGATGTAATAAACAGAAAGAAACGAACATTCGCATTCTCAATTCTAACGTCATCTTCGATTTGGAAAATAATATCAATTTTAAATCATTTTTACACCAGAAACTGCAATAAACAACCACCGTCATTTTATTTTGATCGGAACCTAATAAACATGCGTAATTAATAAAAATCAAACTATAGATAATAGACGAAAAGAAAAATACAAATTAGCGTCAGGAACAATAATTGATATAAAAAATGCTTCAAGGGCATTCTTCGGAAATAACTGCTGATCCAATAAATACAAGTTTTGTTAAAATTAAGAACTGAAAAATTATCAATTTTATTTTGTAACTGTGCGCTATAGTATATTTTCTGTATTGTATATATAAGTATATACTGTAGAAGCCCGATTTCAGTGGGTAAAGTCAACTTTTGTGCTCGCTGGAAGATGACACGCGTATAATATAATAAAAATATGCCTCTTTCAATTCGTCATTATCTTTACTCGTGCGAGAAAGCACACTTTACACCCTCGTTAGGAAATGTGTACTATTTCGACGTATATTCTTTCGAAATTTTTTTTATCGCATTTGTCAACATTATTACGTGAAACATGCGGACATTTCATGCAAAAACGTATAGTGTCGTCGTTTTTTCTTCGAGAGACCAAATTCAAATAGTTGGATCGGTTCAAATGAAACGTATACGGTATTATATGGGTGGGAGCCATAATAAGAAGTTTCGTAATCATGTAAACATTGTGATATAAATAGTAAACATTAATAAATTGATTTCTGATTGTCGATTCAAAAATCAGAGATTTTTCAGTCCATGAGTTTTGTTTAAAAATGCATTTAAATACCGCGAAACATTTTCAACCAGAAACATCTGAAATTATTCGACTACCGCATCGAGCAGTTGCAAAATAATAACTGAAGGTCGAATGATTTTCATTACTTTAGTAACACTATTCGCTTCTCGTGCTTATATATATATATATACATATATATATGTATGTATGTCATATGTATACGTCATAAATATATATATATATATACGATAAATAATATTTTTCATTTTAAAGTGTGTATAATATATACAAAATACGGGTTTATTATTAAAACATTGGAATTATGTTTATTTAATGTCGTGAAATGATGAAATTGATTCTTCGTCGTATTTATTTCACTTTTTTGTTATTTTTTGATATATATATATATATAGCGTTTTATAAATAAGACGCCAAAACGAAAAAAAGGGTTACATATAAGTATATGCATATGCCATAAGTATATATCTTCATATACAATACATAATATTAAAAAAAAAAAAAAAAAAAAAATTCTAATCATTTATTGTGTGTCTGAAAAATGCAATGCTCGAGACACAATCCACGAGTATACAAAACCTAAATAATTAATTAATATTCATGAAATATTAATGAAAATGTATAATTTCAAAAATCTTATTGTAGTTTTGTAATATATAACATATATATAATATATATAAAAACATTCAAGATGTAGCATACAAAAAGAAAAAACAAAAAACAAATGAAATTTCATATGTATATAGAAAACTAAACACTAAACCCTTCTTCCTAGTTCATTTTAAAATTTACGCGAATTTTCGTTTGAAGCGCATTATATAAAGATGAGATGAGCTATTTTATTTCAATATAGTTGAATCAAATCCAACTATTTTTTAAGTATTTTTCGATTTTTCGTTCAAAGGCGGGACGACACGATAACAGCGAGTAGTGGGAATATCCAGATACTTTCGTTCCGTGAAAACGTACCTTTATTCTTTTTTAAACACTGAAAAGCATTCGGAATATAGAAAAGGAATCACAAGCGTCATGAAATTGAATTCAGATTCCAGCGATACTTTACTCGCATTGAATTGTTTCAATTCTTTTCCGTTTGCTGAATTCCCGTGTTTTATAGGACTTAAAAAAATAATGATGACTATAGAAAACTCTACGGGAAATTCGACTGAAATAGAAGAAAATTGTCGGAAATTGAGGAAGAAAGACAAAAAAGACACGAACCGACGGAAAAATTAAGAAAAATCTTGTAAATTGACAAAAATTGATTTATCGTATTTTGAAAATTGATGAACTCGAAATTTCTTTGAGTGATATTCACTCCATAAAGAATGATAATTGAGCTACTCTTGTAAAGGATTGAATTTTCACTCTTTGAGAGTGACATTTCACTCTGTTTGGACTGTACATTCTCCGACTCGCTCCAATGTAGAGTGAAATGTCACTCTTAGAGAGTGAAAATTCATTATTTTGACGAGTAGCTCAATTTTCACGCTTTAAGAGTGAACATTCACTCCGTGAAATGTAAAGAGAAAAATGAACAAATTCCAATGAAATCGACGTAAAACAGAATCAGAAAATTCTAAACTTAGAAAAAAAGAAACAAAACTGCGACGAAATGTCGAAAAATTATCGACATTAATAATATTGTAATAGATTCAAGTACTTAAGGTACTACTATAACCTTTGGAATTTTGAAAAAATCGATTTTTTTTTTTCATTTTTTCATTTTTCAACTCCTTATACCTTTAAAAACTTTATTTCAAAGCGTTGTGCAGACATTCATGTTCTAACATGTTACAACGAGCCCGCGAGTCGCGCGTCGCAGGCATGTTATAACGAGTCGAAAAAACTTTAAATGCGTTTTTCTCAAAATGATGTTTTTTTAAACGGCGGACAGATTATCTTCCAATCTACTGAACCGATTTTAATGAATGACGGCTAGTTTTGTTCGTTAACGTGTCCTGTATGACAATTTACCACAATATGAAAAAAGTCGTGAAAAACACGGTCAATTTCGCATAAATTATTTCAAACATCCGCCATTTACAGATTACAAGATAAAGTAATAATAAAAAATTAAATTTTTGTTGTGTTCTACAGATGTGTACTAATATCCTCAAAAAAAGTCTTGTACTCAATTTCAATATCAGAGCTGAGAAAACAAATCTTAAAAATTTGCCTTTTGACGAAAACAATTGACGTTATTATTATTACAATCAATTGGTCCAATTCCGATCGTATTTTTCATAAATATCATTGAATTTATTAACATTTTCAAGAAATAGTTTACATATACATAAACATTCTTTCAAGTAATACTCGGGTCGATATAAATCTTTTCAATTTCTGAATTCGACGTCAAAAAAAAAAAAAAAAAAAGAAATTCATTTTTTTACGAATAAAAAACGTCATCTACCGGGGGTTTCTCTGCAAGGTCCGCGCTTTCGGTATAAATTGTGGCGGACACGCCGGCAAACGTCATTCCAATTCTGGATCGAGCAGACGCTACACGTAAAAAGTTCTTTTTTCGAATTCATATTCCAGACTCGATTGAAGATGAGCGGAACGCAGGTTGCAGCAAATAATATTGTGGTACCACCGAGTTTAACGTTGTTAAAGACGGTCAAAGTGAACGACGATGGTGCGACGTTTTCCAAAAACGCAAAGAAGAGTCGTCCTCCAACTGGCCACATGGTGAACGCGGCCATAAGATCGCTGAACGATCGTAAAGGTTCATCTTTGCAAGCGATAAAGAAGTACATCGCGAATACGTACAATTTGAACGTTGAGAAAATAGCAACTTACATCAGGAAGTACTTGAACTCAGCTGTTCAAAAGGGAGATCTCGTCCTTACGAAAGGCAAAGGAGCCGCCGGTTCTTTCAAGTTGTCGAAGAAGATGATTGAGGAGAAAACGTCCTCGCCGAAGCCGGCTAAAGCTGCGAAAGCGACTAAAAAAAGTGCAGTTAAGACAAAGAACAAAGCCAACGATGCCGCGACGATTCGAACGAAAGCTTCACCGAAAGCGAAGAAGGGTGGAAAAGCTTCAACTGCGAAGCCCAAAACGCCAAAGCCGAAGAAAGCTGCGGCGATGAAGTGAGAAGCTCGATCTTGCTTTCACATCGGCCCTTTTCAGGGCCATAAAATTTAACGAAGGAACTGCTTATTTAATCAAGTCGAATCTTTTAGGAATGGTTGAGGTACATCTTGCGACGTACTGCTTGAACTCGAAAAAATACTTCACAAAGTTACTACAATTCACAGAAAAAAATGTTATCTTAAATCAAATTTCGAAATTTGAGCGTAGATTAATACAAAATTGTAATGTATAAAATTACAAAATCATTTTCAACTAAGGGTACCTTAAACTATTTGTTACATAAATTTTCAAATAAAATCATTTAATAAATATTGTTTTCAAAATTTTCAAAACTGTTCGGATTAAATTTTTTTTTTTTTTGTTTAGAGAGTGAAAATTCACTATTTTGACAAGTAGCTCAATTTTCACGCTTTGAGAGTGAACATTATTCACTTCGTGAAATGTGCAGAGAAAAATGAGCAAATTCCATTGAAATCGACGTAAAACGGAATCAGATAATTCGAAATGTAACCTAATTTTAGATAATCTTTAATCCGTTTTTATTTTTTTTTATTGACATTTCATTGAAGTTGCCCTGCGCAAAGATTGTAGCTTCGAGGTTTGAATTACGTTTTTGAAAAATTGCATTTTCTTTTCTTTCCCGTATAAATATGTCGTTTTAACCTCAGTCGTAATACAATTCCAATTGAACAAAATTGAAATCATGAACCCATTGTCCCGAATGGACGACCCTTTTCACTGGAGACTTCAACGGTTCCATTTTCTGTAAAAAAAAAAAAACAATTCTAAAAACATGTTAGTGAATAATTCTTAGTAATTGGACCAATAAAAAAAAAAAAAGAAAAACTAAATCTTTAACGTTTCTCAAAAAAATTCTAAAAGTAAATATATGAGTACAAAATTTTATAAATGAAAAAATTTCTGTGTAAATATTGAAGAAGAAAGAGAAAAAAAAATATGTACCTTATGAAGAATGTTGAGTGACGTATTTAAAACGTAAATAATTAAACTTAAAGAAAAACTAAAAAATTAAAATTAATAAAACATTTTTTTAAAAGAACGAAGGCTATGCCGTGATGTGTGGCAAAATGATAGGCATGTATGTTATTTATATGCATATATATGTGGTTTAAACTGCGATTGTTTCACGAGACGAATCAATAAATGTAAACAAAATTCAAATTTATTTATTTAAACTAACATACAGGCCTACATTTCAGGCCTTCGTTTATAAAAAAATATGTTTACTTTTAATTTTTTAGTTTTTTTTTAAGTTTAATTATTCAAGTTTTAAATGCGCCATAGATGAACTCAACATCGTTCATAAGGTTTTTTTATTATATTATATTATATTATATTTTTTATTATATATATATATGTTTTTTTTTCTTTCTTCAATATTTACAGATTTTTTAATTTATAAAATTTTTTAATAATGTGTTTACTTTTAGAATTTTTTTGAGGGCTGTAATAAACGGTCGAAACGTTAAAGATTTAGTTTTTTTTAATTGGTCCAATTACCTAGAATTATTCACTAATATTTATTAAAAAATGGACAAGAAATGATTTAAATCTAAATTAAAATTCTAAAAAAATTTCGCAACAGGCATATCTGACGTGAAACTAATTAAACTTTCAGAATGTTTTATTACATTTTTTGATAAATGCAAACGTGAACATTATCTACAATTTAAAGAAAAAAAAAAACATTTCTTTCGTCTCGTTTTTTGCACATTGACACTTTAATTTTAGAGCGTGCATATTAATATGTTGACAAAGTGAAAGCAAAAAAAAAACATATCGTTGAATAGTTCAAAATTTATTTGAAAATGAGACTTTCGGAAAAAAATTTCCATCTGTTGTATTGATTCTATTAACGATTGCAACTATTTTATTTATAAGAGAAAACAAAAAATTAAAGAAACTTCATATATTTTAAATTTCGTACAATTATTTCCGATTCTTGGCAAATTCAAATTCGATAATATTTATAACTATTTATCATTACGCATCTAAATTGATATTTTTTCGTTCAAGAGAATTTTCATAAAATAACCGCAAAATTAAAGTTAAAATGAATCAATATTTTTTCTAACTTTGTTTCAATTTTAATTTGACATATATCTTCACGAATTTTAGATTCGTCAGACTTTCACGATATTCAATTTTAATATGAAACTATCAAGGTAGCATTGTAAAAAATTTTCAACTAAAGCTTTCCACGTAATACATTATTATTGGCCCTAAAAAGGGCCGATTTTCCACGAGCTGCTTGACAAATTCAAGCTCGTTCTCCACGAATCCGTCTTGCTAATTGAATATCTTTCGGCATAATGGTAACTCGTTTGGCATGAATAGAGCACAGGTTGGTATCTTCAAACAATCCGACGAGATACGCCTCGCTCGCCTCCTGAAGGGCCATTACAGCCGAACTTTGGAATCGCAAGTCCGTTTTGAAATCCTGAGCGATTTCTCGCACCAATCGTTGAAACGGCAACTTGCGAATCAAGAGTTCCGCGCTCTTCTGGTAACGACGAATTTCTCGAAGTGCTACCGTACCCGGTCTGTAGCGATGTGGCTTCTTAACTCCACCAGTGGCTGGTGCGCTCTTCCTCGCAGCTTTGGTCGCAAGTTGTTTGCGCGGTGCCTTCCCACCGGTTGATTTACGAGCTGTTTGCTTTGTTCGTGCCATGACGCTATTAGATGTGACCTGAACGCGCTGCAAACGATGAATGTGTCAATGAAGCGTGGGCGACCCTTTTATATCACCCGTCGAGTCACCCCTCCCCACTCCCGACCCAAGCTCTCTCCTGATTGGTCGTCGATTGGTTCCGGGTGGGGGGAGATGGCCGTAGCGACCGTATAAATACCTCCGAACGCTTAACTAACATTCATTTCAAGTTGATTGGTCGAGTGGTAATCATCAATTAAAAAATGAACCGTGACGAAAAAGAAGGTAATGAATTGGGCGAGGGAGGATCGAAAGGTCAGGAGGTGAGTCCAGACAATATCCAGGGATTAACGGAAGTTATTCCTCCGGCAGATGTGGATTCTCCTGAATTTAGCTCTGAGTATGCTCTTGCCGCTTTAAGAGTTAACCTGGAATACCGTATGAGGGCTGCTACACGACTCCTGGAAATGGCACTCAACCTTGGCACCCATTAATGTCGTTTACGCTCTGAAACGTCAAGGTCGTACGTTGTACGGCTTTGGTGCTTGAATCTATGCCTTCAATATCGGCCCTTTTCAGGGCCACTATACATGTTTATCTAGGACAACTTATAAGTATAATTAAAAAAAAATATATATATATAGTATGTTTAATATAAAATTAAAAGTTTTACATACGAGTTCTTTACGCATCAATATCGATAAATTGAAGTTACGATTAATAGAATTAAAGGCAAATATTCAAGTTTACAATTTTTTTGTTCGCTTTTTCATTCCTTTTCATCAAATTCGAGTTAAAAATTATTTTCAAAAATCTATACGTACTTTTTGAATAACGAAAATTGAACCATGTACAATGCGAAAATAGTTTCGAGCTGTAGTGCACGAAAAAAAAAATTTATATAATTCACGATTGATTGTCGAGATAAACAAGGCAGTGGACACTGAATGAAAGCCATGGTTGCAATATCCATCGGACGTATGGCTGTACCAGCCAGAACAAATATATATATATATATATATATATATATAAATATTATTGAAAAGAAAATTTTAAGGGGTATATTTTAAGGTTAAACATTTTTAAGGGTCATAACTTGCGGCAAAAGTATATAATTATTTGTTTCCAATAAACCTAATTCAATTTTGAACTAATTTTATTGGTATTTTTTTTTTTGGGTTATTTGCACATAATATCTAGAATTTTCCTACCTGGGTCCAAATTGTGAAAAAACGTTTTGCATCAGATTCCAGCTGAATGAATTTACAGTTGAACGATTTAATCTGATCCACATACGATGTTTCACTACAAATGTAGTTTTAAAATATGTGTTGAGACACAAATTGATGGTAAATCATCACAATTGGAGCAAATTTCCACTTTTAGCCCAAATATGCAAAAAGTCGAGTCGGGGTTAAATTTCTTGTTTTCTTGTTTTAAGGTTTTCAACATGATAACTTTATGTAATGGCTTTATAGCAAATTTCTCCAAGTTTGTGAGTCTAATTTTTAGTCTAAAAACTGTAAATTTATTCCGCTGAAATCTGCCAATTATGTTTAGCTTTATATACGAATACTAAAAATATGTGCAATATGTAGAAAAATTAGAGGCAAACCTAATGTGCCGTTAATGGCGGATTTACCTTTAGCTATATAGGGTAGCGTATTCGATTCGTCCCTTTAGTCATTCTGGGCTAGACTACTTCGGTCCGATGACTGTCAAAATAGGGAGACGTGTAGAAAAACGTTGGGGGTGTATTTAACTGCTTGACCACACGCGCGATTCATGTCAAATTAGCAAGTTCTTTAAGCTCTGACTCAGCCATCATGGCAATACGTAGAATGGCGACTAGACGCGGTCAACCCCTATAGCTATATCAGAGCTATATGTATATGCGGATAATGGAACGATTTTTCATGGCGCAGAGAGAGAACTTAAAGAAGCTATATACAAATTTTAGATAAAGACGCGATGTTTCGATACGCGACGAATGAAAAAATGACGTGGCATTTTAATCCACCCTCGTCAGCACCTCATATGGGAGGCGCTTGGGAGCGTATGATACGTTCCGTTAAGACCGCGATTCGGACGATCATAAAAGGACAATCTCCAAAAGAGGAAACGCTTATCGCGTTATTGGCTGAAATACAACATATTATTAATTCGCGTCCTCTGACTCATGTTTCTCCTGAGCCGTTTACTCCGAATCACTTTTTGATTGGTTCGTCTTCGGGAAAACTTGGGGAAATTATTGAGACTTATCCCAGAACACAGTGGCGAGGGGCGCAAATTTTCGCTGATATGTTTTGGAACAAATGGTTGCGTGAATATTTGCCGACAATTCTTCCTCGATCAAAATGGTTTAGGGATACCGATAACATTAGGATTGGCGATGTAGTATTGATTGTAGATGAATTAACGCCAAGAAATGTTTGGCGAGCTGGATTAATTCGAGAAGTTTTTCCTGGAAAAGATGGGAGAGTTCGAATAGCTAGTGTAAAAACCGCCAATGGAGAGTTTAATAGGCCAGTAACGAAGTTGGTATGTTTTACGAAACAAGAGAGTAATTAAGTTTAAAATAATTATGTTGAAAAGATTCATATTTGTAAATTCGTTAAATATGTTATTAAATTGATTAGAATGTTGTATGTGAATGTTAAATATTTCAATTGTACGGTTACATGTTTTTAAGAATTGTAAGTGACCTAAATAAATAAAAGGAAACACGTAAGATTACAACTATATGCAAAATTACCTATTTTAATAAATTTGTGTGTCGATCTGGCGACCCCACAGGAGGTTACGGAAACAATTTACCGTAATTAAAGCGATGACCTTTATGAAATTATTGTATTGTTGTAATACTGTACCTGGTGGAGGTTTTCTGCAGTTTACCTACACCATGCGACCGAATGGGGGTACATGTATTGAAGTCGGCTGCAGACGCATCAAAAGAGTTACTTTACCAAGTTTTATCAATAATCCCATAGTAACGTAACATAAACGAAGAGAGCCGAGAAGTCATTTTTTTTATTATCGACCCGATATTCGGCCAAACGCCAATTACTTGACTAATAAATGTAGAAAAAAAGATACTTACCAAATCTCCTGGTTGCTCTCGTCGTTCCTCTCCTTGCCTAAAATCCTAAAAATGCTGGAACAAATAAGAATTCATTCATTTTTCTCAATCGCAATTATGCACGTACGAATGAGGTTATACGTGCGCATATCGCAAAGGACTGCCGTGAACTGCGAGCGGCGAGCCCGCGCGTCCGTCGAGAAAGCGAGTGAGAGTTCCGAGCGTATTTCCAAGCAGATTAAAGGAGATAGAGAATGGGCGGAACGATCGCGTAAGATTAGACGGAGAAACGCCAGACGTCTAACTTTGAAGCTTAATTTTTCATATTTAGACGCAACGAATCCTTACCATATTGCGTCGCTTCCTATCCTCATTGAGGAATAGATTTCTGCAAACAGAAATCCAAAAAAAGTGCTTAAAAAATCCAGGAAGACGGCCCAAGGGTTTTATGCTTTTTTATTCCCAATACCCCGTTTTTTCTCTCGCCTCCGAGGGCCCTTAATGCATAAAAAAAATATCGTTGAATAGTTCAAGTATCATTTATTTGAAAATGATACTTTCGGAAAAAAATTTTAAACTGTTCTATTGAATCTATTAACGATTGCAACTATTTTATTTATGATAAATTCAATTAATGTATTTAACCGAATAAGAAAACAAAAATTAAAGAAACTTCATACATTTTAAAATTTGCACAATTATTTCAGATTCTTGGCAAATTCAAATTCGATATTATGTATAATTATTTCATTACGTATCAGAAATGATAATTTTTCGTTCAATAAAAGTAAAAAAACTTTTCTAAGTTTTAACTTTGTTTCAATTTTAATCTGTAGATTCGTCCGATTATCACGATATTCAATCTTGATATAAAAATATATCAAGTCAAATTGTAAAAAGATTAAATATTAAATATTTTTTAAGATAAAATATTTTCTACGTAATAAAATTATTGTTGGCCCTCAGAAGGGCCGATTTCACACGAGCTTTTCGATCCTGAATCGTCCGTCTCGTCAGATGAATGCCTTTCGGCATGATGGTGACTCCTTTGGGATGAATCGAGCACAGATTGGTAATTTCGATCATTCCGAAGAGATATCCATTCCAACATGCATTCGTTGAAACCGCGCGATAGGCGTATAAAACATTCCAAGATCTCCAGAATACAGCGATATTCTTGAAAACCCGTAAGTAACCCAGTCGGTCGAAGTGCTTCCGTACCCGGTCTGTAGGGATGTGGCTTTTTACCTCTACCAGTGGCTGATGCGCTCTTCTTCGCAGCTTTGGTCGCGAGTTTTTTGCGCGCCGCCTCGTCACCAGATGATTTGCGAGCCGTTTGATTAGTTTGTTCCATGACGTGAGTAGATATGTCGCGAACGCACACCAAACAGAGAATGTTTCATTCGAGCTTGGCGACCCTTTTATATCATCCGTCAAGCCCCCCCCCCCCCCCGCCCGCCGCTTCCTACCCGAGCTCACTCCTGATTGGTCGACGCGTTCCGGGTGGGGGGAGATGGCCTTAGCGACAGTATAAATACCCCCGAACGCTTAACTAACGTTCATTCCGAGTTGATTGGTCGAGTGGTAATCATCAATAAGGAAACGAAATGTCTGGACGTGGAAAAGGAGGCAAAGGATTAGGTAAAGGAGGAGCGAAACGTCATAGAAAGGTTCTTCGAGACAATATCCAGGGAATAACGAAACCAGCCATTCGTCGTCTGGCACGTCGAGGCGGCGTCAAACGCATCTCTGGATTAATCTACGAGGAGACTCGTGGTGTCCTCAAAGTTTTCCTTGAAAACGTTATTCGCGATGCTGTTACGTACACCGAGCATGCCAAGAGGAAAACTGTTACCGCTATGGATGTCGTTTACGCTCTGAAGCGTCAAGGTCGTACGTTGTACGGCTTTGGTGGTTGAATCCATGCCTTGATATCATTAATATCGGCCCTTTTCAGGGCCACTATACATGTTTTTCTATAGGACAACTTATAAGTATATTTAAAAAAAAATATATATATATCTAGTATAATGTATAATATAAAGTTTTACATTTACGTATATATCTATAAATTTGAAATTACCATCCATAGAATTATTTACAATTTTTTTTTCATTTTTATTTCTTTTTCAAAGTTGCAAATTATTTAAAAAAATTAATATTTACTTTATGAATAACGAAAGTTGAACCATGTACAAAGCGAAAATAGTTTCGATCAGTATTACGCGGAAAAATAAATTTGTATAAAATCACGATTCACGATTACAAAATCATTTTTATTTTGTTAAGAATGTGAATATATGTTTTGAGAGTAGATTTATTGATGTGATTTTAAAAAATTCCGCACTGATTATTTTGTAGAAAATTTTGTGCTCTTCAAAAAAGGTTTAGTACAATTTTGCCCTTATTCGTTTTTTGTTGCGGAAGCAATATAATGAAATCAGAATTTTTAAGCTTTTCAAAATTATAGATTGTATTTAATTTCGAATTGCATTTTAAAGAATTTCGAAGTTTTCTAAGTAATAAAAGTTTATTGTTCCTGAAAAGATCTGATTTTGTACGAGCTGTTTGACATTTTAAAATACATTTCAAAATTTATATTATATAAATTTATATTTTATATAATATATATTATAATTATATATTTATATTTTTCTTCAAACTTCACAATAGAAAAAATTAATTCCAAACGTAAAAACATTTTTGGCCCTGAAAAGGGCCGATTATAAGAAAATCGGCAAGATTTAAGCTTTCTTTTCAGTTTTCTTCGGCAGCAACACAGCTTGGATATTCGGCAAAACTCCGCCTTGAGCAATGGTGACACCCGACAGGAGTTTGTTCAACTCTTCATCATTGCGAATGGCGAGTTGAAGATGACGCGGAATGATCCTAGTCTTCTTATTATCGCGAGCTGCATTACCCGCCAATTCCAGTACTTCGGCGGCTAGATACTCCATGACTGCCGCTAGGTAGACGGGAGCACCGGCACCGACGCGTTCGGCATAATTACCCTTCCGAAGCAGGCGATGAATTCGTCCAACGGGAAACTGGAGACCAGCTCGTGATGAACGAGTCTTCGACTTTCCCTTCACCTTTGCGCCTTTTCCACGTCCGGACATTTTTACTTTTCTTAAATTGACTGTTGACTCTTCGCTATCTGAAAACAGAATGAATAGCTCGTGGCGCGGACGAGCCAATTTATACTTTATCCGAGCGCAGCTGCGCGCCAATCAGAATGCAGCGTTCCGCGCATGAAAAGTTTCTTCGCGCTGATTGGCGCGGCTCGCTCTTGCTTTTGCATATAAACGCGCGAGTCGATTCGCGTTGCCTAACCGATATATTTTGACCGTTTCATAGAAAGGATCGAATCATCATGTCGCCAAAAGCTCCCCTGAAATCTGTCAAGAAAAGCAGTGGTTCTGGTCGCAAGAGTATCGCGAAGAAGGACACGAAGAAGAGGCGCAAAACGAGACGGGAGACTTACGGAACTTATATATACAAAGTCTTGAAGCAAGTTCACCCCGACACGGGTGTCTCGAGTAAAGCGATGAGCATAATGAACAGTTTCGTTAACGACATTTTTGACCGTCTCGCTGTAGAATCTTCTCGTTTGGTCAGTCAGAACAAGCGTTCGACCATCACATCGCGGGAGGTTCAGACTGCCGTCCGTCTTCTCCTTCCTGGTGAACTCGCTAAACACGCCGTAAGTGAAGGTACGAAAGCCGTTACCAAGTTCACGAGTAACAAGTAATTTGGAAATCTTATTGACTTTTTAATAAAAAAAAACGGCCCTTTTAAGGGCCAACACAATAAGAGAATTGTGGAACGGCGATTGTCGTTAATTTGAATTGCATTAATAAAACTGTTTTATTTGAATCGACGAAAATTTACTCTATACATTACGTATATGTATAAAATACGTAAATATTTTATACAAGTATGATAATAATAATGTAATAATTTAAATGTATAATTAAATTATTTCAAGTTTTAAAAGACAGAATAAACAGAAAATCATTGGAGCGAATGTAGATATTCTCAATTCTTTTGAAATTTTATATTCTGTTCAATTCTCTGTTCGTTTCGATAATCAAATTAAGTATCCAAATAAAGGATATGTGCATTTTGATTAATTTCAATACAATGTAAAAAATAATTTCAATTGTCGGCAATAATGATTACTTTTTAATTAAAATGATCGTGAATTCAAATGCATTGGAATGGATTGGATTATAGATATGGATGTTCTTCGGTAATATAAATGAATTCATATTGTCTTATGACTGGCCTCATTCATTTCGATGCGTAATTTTCGTTTCTCGGGCGCGAAAGATGCCATAGAATAATATACAACAATGAAAAGTAACCAACGGAATATGGATTGGATAAAAGTGTGTATATATATGTAGAGAGATCAGAATAAGAATGGATTAGTTTCTCGTCATTTTGTCAAATCTCTATGAATTATCTTCTACTTTGATTATCTCATTCAATTACAAAAATAATTTATCTAAAATATACACCTGCATCGCAATTCAATTTTGTAAGTAAAAACCGTAAATACGTAAAATATAAAAATTTATAAAGGGAAAAAAATTATTTTCGATATAATTATCAAAACATTGGAAATTCTTAAAATTGGAAAAATAATAATTCCTTAAAACAGAGAGACAATTTTGTAGAATTGAAATTCCTATTAAGAAATTACGTATTGAAGCTCGTGAAATTAAGAATCTATTTTTAACTCAATCTTATAAAATGCCGAATAAAAACAGTTTGAAATTTTTCAATTTTACATGGAAAACAAAAGTTACTACATAATTCGTACATCGGATATATTGTTTACATTCCCAGCAAACAATAATTAATTCAAATTGATTCGTTTTTGAAAAATTGAATGAAATTATTGCAATGCTGCAATAAAATTAAATCAATAAATCAATGCCAATTAAAAATTAATCAAAATATAATCGATTAGGAATTCTGAACGTTGTCGCAATAACACTGAATGAAAAAAATGATAGAAAATTCTTAAAGTCAAACAGTGAATAAAACAATAATCTCTTCGATTTTCTGGGCCTGTTAATGAAAATCAATAGAAAAACTGTTAATTAAATATAATCCGTGACAATCAATTCAAATGAAAAATAATATTATTGAAATTGTCATTCAAAGCATTAATGGGGTTCTAAAGTAGAACAGTTACCGACCTAACCTCGAAATACGAAAAATGTAAATTGTAAATGATTGAAACGTTTTTTCAAAATTTAGGCTTTGGAAGGGTGATTTTATATGACACGTAAGGTTCCTCAACAAAATTCCACTAAAAATAATGAAAAATTCAGTGAACATTTTTGGAAATAAATTATTTTTCCATACCTACCTTAAAAATAATTTGT